>CAUYLG010045514.1:0-47467 GCA_963573385.1 Cacajao melanocephalus | reverse complement strand
TAGCATTTTTATTTACAGAAGCCAAGGCCAGCAGTTATTGTGAGGAGAATGGGGCAGCCGTTACAACTTATTTTAAAACACAACTTTGTCTTTTATAAAATAGTGTTGTTCAGGTTCTAACTTTAGGCCAGCTATAGCACACTTTAATTTTGTACACTTAAAAATATATGTGCAGGTTTTTTTGTATGGGTACATAATAGGTATATACATTCATAGCACTTTAAAATCCTCATTTTAGATCTATGACAAATGTGTCTGAAAAAATAATACAACCACAGGTATGTGCATATAACACAGATGACAGAAGAATCAAATATCCTTGCTATACTGTCGCTCAAGACCATCATAGCCAACTCTTTATTTTTATATATGAGTATTATTTCCTGCAACCTAATTTATACATCACACATTAGTTCTTTGTGAGAACGCCTCTAATTTGTCTTCCACCATCCCCTAACTCTTTACATACTATATTCTATATCAATCCATATACTATTCTGCTCACTTCCAGGGAAAATGTCATATAAGTTTTCTGTGTTATCCCTTGTATGCAAGGATCAACTGTTTAAATTACTTTGGCCATGAAAAAATGGTGAAAGTGATGATGTGCCCATTCCTAGCAGAGACTCAAAATACAAACGACTTGAGAAATTTTTGCTTGTTATCCGGTGATTCTACTATTGCCATGAGAAGGACTTGCCTATACTAAACTTCAGCGGGAATTAGAGGACACGTGAAAAACCAGGCAAAATGCAGATACATAACTAAGTTCAGTAAATATTAGCCAAAATCAACCTAGATTAGTCAAGCCAGGATGTAGCCTGCACAGAGATGTTGTATGCTGTGTTTCGGGTGTATTCTTACAAAGCAAAGGCTGACGTACAAATTGAAAATTGCACTGAAGCTATATGAGTTTCTGTCTATATAGACAAATAAATCTCCCTGGATTCTTCCATGCAACTGCAAAAGATTTTAGTCTCCTGAGACTTCACATACTGTGATCATTAAATCTTGAGACATGTGTCTAATAGATTCCATTGATTTGAAGCAAAAGACATTTTTTTCTCCTACTTTCCAAACAGAGCCAAATGGTTACGCCTGTACTAGGTCCCCAGGTTAAGCCCCTGAAGGACAGAGCCTAGAGAGTTATTTCTCTATGTATTTATATGTCAAAAGGAGTAAAGCCACAGATTGCGAAGATGTCTTTATGCCCTAAAAACTCAGACACATTCAGCTTTCTGACTACTACAGAAAATATCTTTACACACTATAGGTTTGAAATAAAGGCTCAGGTCCATTACTTTTCCAAGATCTTTTTGGGAGCATGGGAAAGCTGTCTCCTTCCCCTTGTAAGACGAGCATACTGTTTCCTGTAGGTCACCTGCCTTGCCTGTAGAGTACCTGGCTACTTTTGTAGGAAGAATTACATGAATTCTCATTGCACCATTCCAGCAGTAAGCATGAAAACAAAGGAGTGACAATGCACTCATCATTTTATGTGACTAATAAAGAACAAATCTGTCTCTGTCTCAGACACAATGTGTGTGCATTCGGGATATAATTACAAAAAATGAACAATCAAAAGCCAATAGCCTAACTTAATTATTTGAAATAAGATATAATTTCACCCTTAAAAATACAACAATCTTCAGTTTTTAGATCTGAGCCAGTGCTGTATGCTATATGCTATGAGAGTTTAAGAAAAAAATTATGTATTCCTGTGCAGTAACAGCTAAAAAGAAGTAACCTTTAAAGCTACCATTTAACGAATTGAATTAGAATTAGGCTGTGGTAGACTAGATGCTCACAAAAACAACACTGTTTTTGAACGTTGAGAATGGAAAACAGTATACCAACAAATATATTCTAATACTGATAAGCCAGATGGTATAATTCAGTTTAATAAAATTTAAACTAAAATATCTAGGTCAAAATTTTACTATGCAACATATAAATGAATGTAAGGAAAATATAACAACATGATAAATAATACTACATAACAGGGTTGAGAACAATGCTGAAGTCCTTTTATATAAATAAACGAAGAAATGAATAAATAAATCTGAAAGCCCCTCAGTATAGAAAAATAGTGTTGGACAACTAATCAATAAACAATGAATAGATTAAACAGTGACTAAGATATTAGTTAATTTGATTGACATTTTTCACACAGAGAAAACCATGACTGCTGAAGCTGAAGTCACAAGTTAATCACAAATGAGAAATGAGAAATATTTTGTCGTTAAGAACCAACCATTGACCCAGGATTTAATGTTTTAAAAAATGCAAGCTAAGATAAACAGTGTGTAAATCTGAGAGCTTATATATATTTTTTTTGAAATAAAAAGCCATATTTTTGGTACCCACTGGTTCCTGGCATATTCTCTTAGGAAATGAGAAATAACAGATGGGGTCAATAAAACAGAACAGAATCTGCTTCAGGAAACCAAGGAGAATAAACCCATTGTAGAAATTAAGCAAAAAATAAAGACATAGGAGATAATGAACAACACAATCAATTCAGGAACTGCTTAAAAGGGAAAATAACTGGCGCAGAAGTATTTTGAGAAGGCAGCATTGAGGGACATGCAGCAAACTGGGACATGTATTTGGGTTTTTATTTTATCTGACTTGGAAAAGTCTTGCTCATAACCACAAGTGGTTCTGAGTTTTGAAGTTAAGGTGTGAGTCGTCTGATTTATTACATTCTAGAAGTTAACAGAAATGCATCTTTCCTTCTAATAGTATTTATGTTTTTTCATTTATTTTCTAGTATAGAAGGTGAGATTATAAAATAGTGGGAGTGGGTTTCATTTCTTTTTTTTTTTTTTTTTTTTTTAGACAGAGTCTCACTCTTGTTGCCTAGGTTGGAATGCAGTGGCATGACTTTCTGCTCACTGCAACCTCCACCTCCCGGGTTCCAGCAATTCTCCTGCCTCAGCTTCTGGAGTATCTGGGATTATAGGCACCCATCACTATGCCCAGCTAATTTTTTGTCTTTGTATTAAAAATGGGGTTTCACCATGTGGGCAGGGCTGGTCTCGAACTCCTGATCTCAGGTGTTCCACCTACCTAGGCCTCCCAAATTGCTGGGAGTAGTTTTATATTATGATTCATGAAAGTAATGTTATGTATATGTGCATATTTACATACTTGATAAATAAAATATCTAGTTATGGGAGGTATAAAGACAATGCATTCTGAAGAATACTCAGGTAGGAATTGAATTTGCTAATAAAGGTACCTAATAACATATAGATTGAATCATTATAAAGCCTAAAAGGAAAAAGTTGTTTCTAAGGTCAATATTCCAATGATTACATTTTCTCTTTTTCTCATTCTTCTGCTCTGCCTCTCTACTTACTCTTTGCACGTTTTTTTTTTTTTCAAATAGTAAACACTTTTGGGGAAATTCGTAGTAAATAAAATCTCTGAGGATCACATATGTTAAGATGCCTAATTAGATATTCTTATTTTACTATATATATGTTAATTGGCTCTTACTTGATTCCCAATATTTAATTTTGGCTTATTAATTTGCTTAAGGATTCACTCTTAAAATTATGTTATCATTCTGATTCACTTCTCACAGAAGGCATAAGGAGTAGCTGTTAGGCAGGAAAGAGCTCCATCAACTTACTTGTTTATATAACCTGAGAATTTTAAGATCCCTATTTCCAATGTTGTAGATATACCACCACCGCCACCCCAAAGAAAAACACTGAAAAATACATTTTCTGATCACTGTATACCATAATGATTCAAAATCCATAAAAGAGAATGCAAAATAAATTTTCTAATTATATGATGCTATAATTATAACTATATCCAAATCTTTATGCTCACCCAATTTATCTAGGAACATATCAGCTACCTTAATTTTGTTTTCCATAGCCGCAGGCTCAACTATACATGCAGATGAATGCGACCATCTAAAACTCATAAGACGCTCCTTAAGTGAGGCTAAGGAAGCCTTAGTAATACAAAGTCAAAAGTGCATGATAATAAAATAATGAATGAAAACTTTAAAAAAAAGCTCTGCTACAGGTCTGTTGACTTTCCTTGTTTAGGTGGCCGCATCACAGTACAAATTATACTTAGAAAATGAAAGATTTGTCAACACTATGCACACTAACATTTTCCCTCTTGGATCTTAAGTGATTTAAGGAAGGTGTCATTTGCATCTTTTCCAGAAGACAAACCTGCTGCTGTTTTAACCAATATTTTATTGTAAGATTTCTTTTGCTTTCTACTTTATTTCTCTCACCTCAGATTTGCATTAACTTTAATTGATTTTACCCTATTTGTAAGTTTGTTTGGAAACAAAAGGGATATAGTTAGAAAATAGACTTCTCAGCCATTAGTATATGTTTTGAAAGAGTTTAGTTAGTAAATTTTCTTTGCTATTTGAATACAGAAGTCTAACTTATTTCCAAATGTCTTGGAACTATAGTACTATTTGTGCCCCCATGTTTGATAGTTTTACAGGAGATTAAACTATCAGAAAAAATAAAAACTTTATGAAATCTGATTCAATTCTTCAAAATGGGACAGGATTAAAATCACACCTTAATAAGTAGAAATTAGCTTTATTTTTTACTGTAATTATATAAGTGTATTCTTTAAGCTCAGATTCTTAAACCAACACATGACCTATAAGATACTTGTCTTCATATTACCAACAATATGTACTCATTCAGTGAATATCGAGTACCCAATATGTCAGGCATCGCACTTACATAAAAACATGGAATAAAGAACTGTTTAAAAGTAAACTCACAGTAATCAATATGTTTTTATATGAAAATTAACTCTTTGGTGTAAACTTCTTACTACTGAAGTAATCATTAATTTGATCATCACTTGATCAGTAAATTGTACAATTTATCTTAAAATTATATGAAAATGTTAATGCAGAGGTAAAGTTAAATGTATCTGAATATATTTAAAAATTCTAATTTCTTAGGTATATTTAGACTAATTACAAATACAGTCACTGAATCCATCCTGAAAACAAATCAGAAAACCTTATAGCAATGCTGGTTTGGAAACCATATGAAATTAACATTGTCTTTGGGTTGCAAGTGATTTAAATACTGAGCTAAATGTGTCAATAATTATCGTTAGTATCTGCTGATGGGTGGTACTGAAGAGTGAAATAAATTATTTAAAACATTTAACATTTTTTCTCATTTTCTGCTTTCTATAAAAATTTGTTATTGCAACTTACATCTTTAATATATATTAAATATTCTTGTAATCACTACTGTGTAATAGTGAGAAGAAGCATTGCTAGAAAATCATTATGAGATTAGATAACAAATGCATGTGTTTCTAATTTTTTCCCCAAAGAGGAAATAAATTGTTTATAAACTGCTTAAGATCCACATTAGGAGAAAGTGGTGAGATAGCAGTCCAGAAAAGTTCATTTATTCATCCATATAGTTTGGGAACGTACTCCAACTGGAAGCTCCCAATGATGACCAGCGAGAGCATACAGCACAACTGCAACTCCAAACTCCAGCCTTACTATTTTTTCTGTTTCCTGTAATAAACAAGCCATAGTGCCTCTGATTCTTCTCATATTCAATTGTCAATATTTAATACATTCTTCCTTCCTTTTAAATATAACTTAATCTCTCCAGTCTTTTCTAAATTATACTTTAATATGATAAACTGCTCGCTATCCCTGATCCAATATGTTTACTCCTAAAATTTTCTAAAACCTCAAAACACTTTTTTTCTACCACATTTGGCAGCAGCAAAATAGAAGGCAATATCAACAGGTGCATCTATATTGTGTTATCCAACATCTCCTGGAGGTGTTAGGAAATAAATTAAGCATTTCGTTGATATTCAAACATCTAACAAAATATTAATTTCAATAATTTTCTGGACCAATTATTTCGTATATGTCAGAGATGAGTTATTCTGATTATACTTTTTTAGAGAAAAAGATAGTTCCTAACGGTAGCCCCTAGTCCAATAATTTTTTATCCTGTACAAATTCCTGAAGCATTAAAAAAAAAGGGCTGTTATCTATTTTGGACTCACATGAATCTACATAGAGCATAATTATATGCTTAGTAATTTAATGATATATATATTTTTTTAAAAAAGATAAACATCAACAACAAAAGCATCAATAATGAACTGATCAATATTTACATATTGAGAATGATTCATTCACCAGCTTACTTGAAGAGGTAGGAATATTTATACCACATTTGAGAAAGAAATAAGAAGTTCAAATGTGAAAGTGTTTATTTCTTTAAATATAGAGACATGTAATCTAAAATTAACTACAGATGATATACATCTTGTAGAAGAATGAATATTAATATACACATTTTGGATTAAATCTCTACTTATATAGTCTTTATTCATCATGTTGAAGCCCAAATATGTCTTCAAAGAGAGAAATATATATTTTGCCTAGACTTGAATCAAGTGTTGGCAACATGTTTTTCTATGTCATTTAATGAGTTCAAAGAAAATGTAAAAGCTAAAATCAACATTCAGGACATTCTGTGTATTCCCTTGCCACTTTTATGTGTGCATATTTCTTTCTGTTTGTATAAATTAAGATGTGTATGTATGTGTATAAAGTATGAGTGTATATATAGTATATACACACATATACTGATGTAGTTACACACATATATATACCTTATGTGTATGTGTATTCACAATACTTTATATATAGGTGTTTATGTGTGTTTATAAAGTATTGTATGTGTATAAAGTATGTGTATATAAACTTTATATACACAAACATATACATATATATATATACACATAATGTATATATGTGTGCATATATGTATATAGGTGACAAATATTTTAAAAATAAGTACATAGAGAAAAGTAATTTAAATTCAACAGGTGTTATTACAAATTCAGCATAGGTAAACTAGAATAATACATTATTTATTTCACAGCATAATAACTTTCAGGACTAAATTTTATAAATGTTTGCCTAAAACATAGTAACATAAAAGGAAAAACAAAATTCTTATATCATAAAATGATAAACATGTTTTCTCTGACACAATGTGGCATTAAGCACACTGAAGTTTTAATTAATTTTAAGATATGTGACGAAAATATGCAACTTCATTTAGTGGAAATTCTTTCTGAATTACTTCATATGATTCAATTATAAAAAGAAAACAATACATAAAGAAACTCATATTAAATGATATATTCACTAATTAGATTACAGATTAGAATAAAGAATGACATCAATGTTTCATGAAAGCGAAGATCATATATTATATCAAATTAGTATAAATGGCCCAAGCAGATAGTTTTACAGAATGTGTTTATTGCATACTTCTCTGTTGCTCAAATATGTAGGAATATAAACTAATTGAGTTGAGTTGTAATATTAGTTTTATACACCTGATTACGTGTAGCATGCACAAACAGGAAAGATGGGAATGTAAGTGAAAATGTGAGATATTGATAATAGATGTTATACATAAATTTGCAGGCTACTTAAAATGTCTAGCTTGTTAAAACTAACTCTGTAAATTTTCATTCAAAAATATTTTCTCAGTAGATCCTGAGTACAGTCTCTGTATCAGTGTTTTGTGGAGTTAAAAAGAGATGTAAGGCGTGTATGATTTATTTTTCTACCTAATACATTTTAATTTTAATCAATTTTTACATACAAAAGTATTAGAAAAGAAAAGCAATAAATGTTCTTTAGTGAAGTGATAAAATTCAAAAATGTATTTAGGGAAGTGAGAAATGATTAGAAATTGGTTCAACTAGTATGTGTACGGTGAAACTTGAGCCTTACATTTACTAATACAGTTCCAAGACTAATATGGATAGCTGGAAAAGCCATAGAAAGTAAGATGATGAATGTGGAAACATTCACTTTGCAGTAGTTGACCTGTGCCAAATACTGACTGTCCGGGTTAATTCAATGGATCTCCTTGGCTGGGCCACAGTGCCTAAATATTTCCTCAAACACTATTCTGGATATATCTGTGAGGGTGTTTCTGGACGAGATTAACATTTAAATCAGTGGATTTTAAGTAAAGCAACAGTCTTGATAATGTAAGTGGAGGTTCTCCAATCAGTCTAAGGCCTGAATAGCACAAAGAGATTGGCCTCCCCTGAGCAAAAGGGAATTCTGCAGCAGACTGCATTCGGACTTGAACTGCAATATAAGCATTTTTTTCTGGGTCTCCAACTTGATGACTTTTGGACTTGAACTGCAACATTGGCTCTTTCCCAAGTCTTAACCTAATGTCCTTTTTACTTAATATAGTATTTACTTCTCTGGGTTGCCAGCCTGCCACCCTACCCTGAGATTTTAGACTTGCCAGTTTTTATAATTGTGTCAATCAAGTCCTTAAAATAAATATCTTTCTATGTATACACTCATATATTGGCCAAGGCCCATGTATTTCTCTGGTGAACCTTAATTCATGGATCTTTGCCTTTTTTATTTCTGCAAAAACATATGTAAACCCTCTATCTTTTCCCTAAAAATTAGCCTGAAACCATACTCACAATAAAATGCTTTAGAGTACTGTGACTTTTTAATAGAATTCTAAAGTAACGTGTTTTAATATTTTACACTTTTATCTCAATGATGGCATTACATTTAGGTAAGAGCACATACATAAACTATATATTTCAATACATGATATTTGCTATAGTTTTCATAGTTCAATAGTACATACTGTAAGAAGATATATAGAGAATTGTAAAACAACATTGCTTAATAATTTTGATGGATTTTTTTTCTATTTCTCAGTCTTATTAAGTATACTGTCATTGCTGTTTTAAAATGATTTCTGCCTAATTGAAATGGCTCTATATTTCTTCTAGTAACCTTCAATAATAAAAGTCTTGAGATTTAGAGATTAGTACAAGACCTATTGAAAGACCTAGAAATGAAGCTATGGAGGATTTTTTACAATTTAAAAATCAAGATTCAAATAGAATTTAGTCCCTTATAGAATCTGAACATCAGACATTTGTCAGATGCATAGTTTGCGAATATTTTCTCCCATTCTGTAGGTTGGATGTTTACTCCCTTGATAGTTTCTATCGCTACGCAGAAGCTCTTTGGTTTAATTAGGTCCCACATCAATTTCTGTTTTTATCACAACTGCTTTTGAGGACTTAGCCATATATTATTTTCCAAGGCCAATAAGCAAGAGTATATTGTTGGAAAAGCTGTGGAGAAAAGGGGCCCTTACTCATTGTTGGTGGCAATGTAAATTAGTCCAGCCACTACAGAGGGCAGTTTGGAGATTTCTCAAAACACTGAGAGTTGAACTAACATTCAATCCAGCAATCCCATTACCCAAGGAAAATAAATTGTTCACCCATATGTTTATTGGAGCACTATTCATGGTAGCAAAAACATGGAATCAATACAGGTGCTCATCAACAGTGAATCTGAGAAAGAAAATGTGACACACTTACACTATGAATACTATGCAGCCATAATAAAGAATGAAATAATGTTCTTGCAACAACATGGATGCTGCTGGAAGCCATTATCTTAAATAGACTAACACAGAAACAGAAAACCAGATACCACATCTTCTCACTTATAAGTGGGAGCTAAAGATTGGGTACTCATGGACATAAAGAAGTGAACAAAAAATACTGTGGACTATTAGAAGAAGTGGGTCGGGGGAGTGCTAAAATCTACCTATAGAGTGTTGTGCTTACTATCTGGGTGTTGCATTCAATCATATCACAAACCTCAGCATCACCCAATATATGTTTGTAACAAATCTGGATGTGTACTCCCAATTCTAACAGTTAAAAAAAAAAGAATTTGGTGATTAAATTTTTAATTTCTATGACTGTGTTACATATATATGAATGAAAACATGACCTTTTTAATGTTATCTTGAAATTGTCATTGAATTCACCTTAGACGCTTTATTTTTGTTTTTATTTATTTATTTTTAACTTTTATTTTAGGTATGGAATACAAGTGAAGGTTTGTTATATAGGTAAAAAAAGTATCACAGGGGGTTTATGGTACACCTTATTTCCTCACCCAGGTATTAAGCTCAGTACCCAATAGTTACCTTTTCTGCTCCTCCACACTTTATTTTTGAAATAATTCTGACTTCAGTATTATCTCTGAAAAGATGTGCAAATTATTTTGTAATCACAATGGCAAATTAATTACACATCTAAAACTCTAATTAATACCCTTTTATAACAAGAAAAAGGAAAGAAAACCAATAAAATACATATTATTGTCTCAGAGAAAGACCATATCCTTGTCTCCTCTTAGATAATTAAAATTTTAGAGTGAAAGAGAAGGGAGAATTCTGGAAAAGATTCATTTAAAACTGTATTAAATAAAATATTTTGTGAAAATACTTGGTTCTGTTGTCTTGAGCTAAGACTTTTAGCTCTCTATCATCATTATAATTTATATAATCAAATGGGTCTGAAATTTGAAAAAAATAAAATAGAGCATTTAGAGAGGTATTTAAAACAATTAAATAGACTTAGAGCAATAAACTAACCATTAAGGCATTGCAGTGAATATTATTTTGTTATTAAGCAACTCTTTTTTAATTCTACCTTGTGATTCTAGAAAAGCAAGGATAAAGATAACTGAAGTTGAAAATGTTTTTAACTAAACTAATTAGTGTTAAAAAGTGATACAGTATTAAATTGTTTAGGTAGAAAAGTATCTGCAATACATACAAAATACAAAAATACAAATACATATGTGTGCATATTGTTTAAAATACAATGAACTTTTGATAAGTTATAAATGTCATGGAGATTGGGCAGGCAGTGGGTAAAAACACGCAGTACATATAAAATTTGGAAAGATGAGAATCCTCATACAACTAAACTAGAAAGTACATCTTGACTGGAAAATACTTTAACTGAAACAAAATGATTTGAGCTTTGAGGTTTAATTGAATAAGGCCAAACAGTTGGAGGATGACATAAAAATACCAAATTATAGAAAAATTATTAGCCGTGATAATAGGAGATAAGAATTATGTAATATCCCTTAGTGTTACGCTGTATAAAATTACAGAATCTAAGGCAAAATAAATTCAACATATTCCAAAGGAAAGAATCAGGCATTTTTTTCTCTTACTTGTTTCTTGGAAGTGACGTTTGAAAAAGATATATTGTAGTTAGAGCATAAACCTTTATCTAGAAAAGTTTAAGCCAACCTCATTGAGAATAAATGCTCAAAATATTGGGAGTGGAAGAATGGCAGTGAACCTAAACAATGATGAGGTTAAAAACTGCTGGATTTTTAGTGTAAATGGGCAAATCCTGAAGACAGTAATGCATGAAAATAGTAATGCATAAAACAAAAAGATGTGATTAGAAGCATGTTTTGTGGAGCATAGTTAACAAATGCAGAGACAGCTTGGTGTTATGATTAAATCAGGGGGCTCTGGAGCATCTACCTGTGTTGTCATTCTAGCTCTGATGCTTATTACACAAGTAACTCATTTGAAAAGTTTGGTGCCTCAGTTTCCCTGTCAATGAAATGAAGATAATACCTCTAAAGATGTTTCAGGTTTAACTAAATTCTGTTATCCAAAGCACTTATAAAAGTCCCTTGAAAATATTTACACTTAGTAAATACTATTTATAAATATATATTTACATTTATATACTTTAATATTATAAGCAATAATATTAGACTGTAAATTGAATACCATGGTTACCAGTAACACCATATTAGACAACAGGCTCAACAATATAGTTACAAATGCTGTAAGACCTTTATATAATGTGGATAAATATATATTTTTCTTGAGTTTTATGTATTATATCCACATCAGACGTCCACAAAGACTCATTTTATCAAAACGACTGTCCTGATTAGAGCAAATAAAAAACAACGTATGCAAACATTCTGATGCCACAAAATTGACACGAGTTTGTTCTGAGGAAAGCGTTACCTTAGAGATTGTAAACTTGGCTTGCAATTATTAAATTATAATGAAGCAAGATAAATATATAAGTGTGCAGCAGAAGAAATGTACGTTGACTACAAGAGAGATTTCCACCTCCCACACAACATTTAATTATACATCACTATTATAGATGTTGTGGATGAATTGTGTATCTCCCCACCATCAAACTCATATGTTAAATTTGTGCTCCTGGGACCTCAGAATGTGACTTTATTAGAAAATAGAGTGTTCAAAGATGTAATTGGTTAAGACGAGGTCATTAGAGTAGGTCCTAATCCAATGGCTGACATCATTATAAAGGAGAAATGTGTACACAGGAAAACACTATTTGAAGGTGAAGGCAGAGACTGGAGTGAAGCATCTGCAAGCCAAAGAAAGTCAATGAGTGCCAGGGAGCCACCAAAAGTTTGGCAAAAACATGGAGTAGATTTTTCTTGCGTCCTTAGAAGGACACAGCCCTATGGACACTTTGATTTTGTACTTCTAGCCTTAGGAACTGTGAGACAATAAATTTCCATTTTTTAAGCCACCCAGTTTATGATATTTTTAATATGAGCCATAGCAAATTAATACACTAGAAATTAAGGAGACATCAGTCCTGAATAGTTATTTTAACAGAATATTATTTTTTTTCTTGCTTTCAGGTAGTTAAATGTACTAGATAATTATTAGATGTTTATTTCTGATAAAACATTGATGATGTCAGGTTTTTTGCAAAGTCTAATAGACTATTTTTAATTATTTTAACATATGAAATAGCCCAGATAAGATATATCCATATGTATATTTTACATACTGGATTTCACTGAAATTTGTCTGATCAGCTTCTTCATGTTAATGAACTATAGTTAATTATAAATGCTATTAAAGCTGCATCTTATAAAAAATAGACAGTTACAATTATGAATTGCATGCTGCATTTTATTTGATTGACAGCAGTGAAGAAGTTTCATTTAGTGGATTATATTAAAAGCATATCACATACTTTCTCTTCTTTTCTTTTTTTTTTTTTTTTTTTGGGACAGAGTCTTACTCTTTCTCCAGGCTAGAGTTCAGTGGCACAATCTTGGCTCACCGCAACTTCCACCTCTAGGGTTGAAGCCATTCTCTTATCTCAGCCTCCTAAGTAGCTGGGACTACAGGTGCCCACCACCACACCCAGCTAATTTTTGTATTTGCAGTAGAGGTGAAGTTTCACCATATTGGTCAGGATGGTCTTGATCTCTTGACCTCATGATCCACCCATCTCAGACTCCCAAAGTTCTGGGATTACAGGCATGAGCCACTGCATCCAGCTGCATATAACATACTTTCTTTAATTCATAGATTACTTATATATCTGAAGAATTTTTTTTCATACTTAGGCAGTTCAAGGATTATCAGTTTTTAATTTCTGAAGTAAAATATTATCTAGTGTTCCTTTGTTTCATAGGAAAGTATATGACAAACACTTTGAAAAAAATTTTAAGTACCTACCTTATTTTGCCAAAAAGTAGCAAGATTTGTCTTTTTAATTGAAAACAAATTCAGCTTTACAGAATATGCTATTTTATCATTTCCTGTAAAAGGATCACTTTCACTGTGCCCTTCCAAGAACAGAACAAGGGGAAATATAAAAGCCATGATGATCCAAAGGTTTAAATAGAGTCTTTTCCCTAATGGAATAAACTTTTGAATTTTTTAAACTGAGTCTATAGGTTTTCACTGGAAGTCTCAATGGTACTTTTGCTATGATCTCCAGGAATGCCTTCCAAAGCAGGATATGTGATCAGGTGATAGTGAGACAAGGTGTTCTCTTTCCAGGTCCACAAGGGGGCATAGTTTTAAGGGCAAGAACTTCCCAGTGCCATGCTTTCTCCCATCTCTCTCCATCTGGGAGATTGAACAGTCTCATTTTAATTTTCATGGGCATGGGACGAATCAAAAGTCAATCACTCCAGAGGAAGTTCTAAGGAACTCCTTTCATTGGGCAGAGGTCTAGGAGAAGGTGGGGGTTCCTCCCATGTTAAAAGTTCCCTTCTTCCACAACCCTTCAGACTCCATGTTTGGATCTACTTCCACACACACTCTCTCTCCTGTGTGGAAGTTCTCTCTCTTCTTCTCCTTTTTTTTTTTTTTTCTCTTTCTCTACCTAAATAAAATTACTTTTCTGAAAAAACTCTGTTTGGGGTCCAGTATTTACTTTGCAAGTGCACCTGGTTCCCTCTCTCATTCTTGAGAGAGCAGGAGACCAAGAACCTTGCAGAAATGCTCTCTCAGGGGAGCTGAGGGCTCCTCTGAGCCCCTAAACCCCAACATTTTGGTAAGCCAGCCAGGAGAAGGGTACAGCCAGGAAAGGGGTATAGCTAGAGAAGAAGACTTCGAACTATGAGTAAAACTAGCCCCATTCTGTCCTGTCTCTTTAAGAACACCTGAAGTGGCTGCAGCCAGGCAGGGCTGCAGGGAATCAGAGTGGAGGTGGTGAGCCATGGGGATGCAGTCCAGCCCACCTTAAGCGCACAGGCCAGCCGGAATTAAACCAAAGCACAGTTTTTTTCCTCTCTCTCTTTCTGTTTTCCTCCCTTTCTCTCTCTAAGCTACTTCTCTGGGCAAAAACCTGTGGGAGCCTGTGGGGCGGAGAGGGTGAGCACTTCCTCCGGGTCTTTCACTCCTTGCCAGCTGGAAGCAGCGATGCAGACCATGGCCCAGCCCTGCAGGTGGGCTGGGGCACATGCAGCAAGCCATAGCTGCCAGCACTGCTGGCTGACAGAAAGCAACAGGGAAGGGGCTCCGTGTGTCCTGGCCAGGTGCAGAGGCTCTAAATGCTGTAACTTCCCCAAACACTCCTGCCACTGGCACTAAGCTGAGCGACAGTGCTTAAGAAAGGGAAGCAGCAGAGGTGGGGGTCAGCATGAAACCATGGAACTCGGCTGTTAAAAACCGCAGTCAGGGACGGAACAAAGGAACTTCCCCTGCGGCATCCGCCTGCTTGCTGTGGGTCCCTGTGTGGGCAGTAGCTGGGGAAGTGGCCCAGGGTATGCACATGGTCGTGGCATCATGGTGGGATGAAATGCCACAAGGGGCAGGGCAGGCCTTCCCCTCTGGCACATAGTAGGACAGTGCAGAGGCCTGGCTTGAAACTGACAGTGGCAAGTTTTTTTTTTTGTTTGTTTTTTTTTTCCTCTTCCAGCTGAAAGAAGGGAAAAGGCTGCTGACTGTCAGGTCTGCCTGGGACACCGCCTCAGGGTGCAGCATTCTCGTTCAGATATGGCTTAAGGAAACTTTCTGCTTTGCATTGACATAAGTGGCCAAAATAGTGAAGAGGTTAAGGTGTGGAGCCTGCAGCTGCAAGGTTGCTGGTTCAATTTCTGATGGAGTCAGCCTTGAATTAGGGAAATCTTTTGGGAAATTCAGAAGCTGAAAGCTATGGGATTGTGTTTTGTGTATAATTTGTCTTGCTTAGGATTGGCTCTCTTTCTCTATGGCAGAACTTTTCTATCTAGAAGATCATAGTTAAACCAGTTTCAGGGCCCAAAATGTTAATGGCAGGTCTCGCATCCCTAAGCACGTTTTCCTACAATGGAAAATGGGTTAGAGAAGAGGAAACCTGGGTCTTGAAGGTATTGTTTTGGCTTCAACCATGCCCAGCCTGCCTTCTTTGAACTGTGTGCTCTAATGGCCCCTCCCTAGAAGTTTACCCTTCTAGGGCAGTTTTTTAAATTGGCCTGTGTAATTGAACTTTTGCAGGGAAATATTGGTACCCATCTCCTGAGCCTCACTGGCCTCATTGGGGCTCATTGGTATGATTACTACCCAACCCAATAGCCCCTTTCATTCCATTCTATGCCTCTGTGGTAGTCTCTGGAGGTCATGCAGACTGTGTGTGAATGGTCCTGTGATACTGGTAGGTTGTGATTCAAATCCAGTGCATGAGAGGCCCCCCGAAAAAAGATAGATCACACATCTTGGGCACACAATATTTCAGGTACAGACTGAAAGATGTTTCATTTCAGTACCCGTTTTACCTACGGGACACCTTAGGTCAAAGCAGCTGTAATTTCTTTAACCAGGGGTGAGGGCATCCCTTGTGTTCAATTTCAGATGGGTGTTTCTGTTCCCAAGCTCAAGTCCTCCTTAAAGTGCATACTGAATATTAGGACCAATTTGACACACAGTCTTTACAGAAGAAGCAGTTCATTTTTCTCTGCCAAGCACCTTGGCCAAATTACCCTCTGCCTATTAGAAAACCTAGCCCCCAAAGGGAAGGGAAGAAATCCAACAGCTTTCTTTGAGCACTTGTGGGAGGCCTTAAGAAAGTACACTCCCCTGTCACCAAACTCCACTGAGGGTCAGTTAATACTAAAAGACAAGTTTATTACTCAGTCAGCAGAAGCTATTAGGAGGAAGCTCCAGAAACTGGCCTTGGGGCCAGAACAGAGTCGAGAATCATTACTGAATCAGGCAATCTCTGTGTTTTATAATAGAGACCAGAAGGAACAGGCTGAAAGGAACAGGACAGATCAGAGAAAGGCTGCTGCCTAAGTCGTGGCTTTCAGGCAAGCAGAAGGCTCAGGTGAGCCACCAGTCTGGAACAGCTTGTTACCAGTGTGGTCTGAAGGGACATTTTATAATAAATTGTCCCCAGAGGAATGGACCACCATCTCCTCCATGCCCGCTGTGCCAAGGTAATACTGGAAAGCACACTGTCCCAGGGGATGAAGGTTCTCAGGGCCTGAGGTGTCTGACCAGATGATCCAATGGCAGGACTGAGGATTCCTAGAGCAAGTGCCAGCACAAGCCATCACACTCACAAAGCCCCAGGCAAAGCTGACCATAGAGGTCCAGGAAGTAAATCTTCTCCTGAACACTGGCATGGCCTTCTCAATATTTCTTTCCTGTCCTGGAGACTTGGTGCTTGTTAATTCTCTCCCCTCAGACTCTCGTTCTCTAGGCCCATCTTGGGAAGGACCATTTTTGGTCATTCTGTCTACTGCAGCAGCAGTTAAGATTGTGGAAATCAACTCATGGATTCATCACACTTGGCTGAAGCCTTGGGCACCTCCTGAGGAAAGTCATAGACCCTCCACTCCACAGCCTGAAGTTCCAGGAGACAACCCTTCATACACCAGTGAGCCATTAGAAGATCTACACCTGCTCTTCCAACAAGATCCCAGGGAAGTAATCACGCATAAGACTCATTTATATCCTGGTATTAACAGGACTATAACCCTCAACTTTGCTATCTCTCAAACTCCAGTTATCCTTTTCATAGTGGGAAGGGAATCTTCCTCTTTTTAGGAAAATGCTGCTACCCTCTAAACCCATTAAGTGTTGCTTTAAACATCATTAAAGAACTCAGGAATCAATCAAACACAGGGCTAAAGACTTTCAAAAAGCTGGCTCTATTCTCTCCTAGAGTTGTTTACAACCATTCTATATTTGCTGGCCTCTGGGCTTTTCATCTCTAATCACCTTGTCACATTCGTTTCTTATAGAACCATAATGTCACAGATAATCCTGCCACTGGAATCCCGGATGTCCTTGGTTCGTGGGCTCTATCGTGGACCTCAGGATCAACCTGCACTCCTGAAAGGCTCCCCTCTGGAGGAAACCTGAACTGCAGGGCCCCTTCTATGCCCCATTTTAGCAGGAAGTAGCTATAGAGTGATGGATGCCCGTGTTCCAACAGAAGTTAAACTTTCCTGTTCAGAGTGGGAAATGAGGGAAGGCATTCTCTTTCCAGGTCCGCAAGGGGGCATAATTTTAAGGGCAAAAACTTCCCAGCCCCATGCTTTCTCCCATCTCTCTCCATCTGGGAGATTTAACGGTCTCTGTTTTAATTTTCATGGGCATGGGAAGAATCAAAAATCAATCACTCCAGTGGAAGTTCTAAGGAACTCCTTTCATTGGGCAGAGGTCTAGGAGAAGGTGGGGGTTCCTCCCAGGTTAAAAGTCCCCTTCTTCCACACCCCTTCAGACTCCGTGTTTGGATCTCCTTCCACACACACTCTGTCTCATGTGTGGAAGCATCCTTGTATCTAATGTCTATGACAAGTAGTGAACTGGCATTATCCCATTACAAACCAACACATAAAGAATAAAATGATATAGGCAATATATACAAGGCCATGAAGCAAATAAATGGTAGACCCAAAACTCCCAGCCACATATTTCCATACTAAACTTTAAGACATTAAATATGCCACTATTCCCATCCTGGTGTTTTATGTTTTATCAGCTCCTTTAATATACATTTATTTCCTCAGTAGATTTTAGATTGATTTTTATCGAATAAGTTATATATAAGATGGCATAAATATTTTAATTGATTTATGTACATTGGTGATAATATCAACCACATATATTTACATTCAAATATATTCTTAATACAGTCTGTTTCTTCTCTTATTGCATGTAGGAGAATGTTCATAAGGCATGCCAAGATTGTAATTTAAAACTTAAAAAGTATTTCACATCATTTTGATGATGCATAGACATAATTCCAGATATGTGTATGTAGTTAATACCTATACATATCACTGACATTATATTAATCTAGTCAGTCAAAAGAATTAGTAACATTTTTATCCAGGCAGAGAATGCTATGTAACTTTATAGCAATCAAATACTTTTAAGCTTTATTTCTACTTTTTATTTCCATCATTTCTTTCTTATAATAAACAGGTCTTGTTTCCCAACTGTTATCCAGCAATAACCATTTTAAAGGTCTTCAGTGACTTTCTAAAACAAAATTAATAATATTTATTTAGCCTTTGACACTCTTGACATGGTTTCATTTATAGATCTCCTCACTGCTCCATATATTTGTTTCCTAACCTCTAACCTCAAAACCAAGCATCAGAAAGTAAAGGTAGCAACATTCTCTCCTGTATTATATACAAACATTTATCACAGGAAGAATAATTCTTTAGCTCATTTACTTGTCGATTTCCCTACTTTTATTTATTAGATCAAAATAAAGACTGAAGAATTTGTCTTAGTTTATTTAACAGTAAAATATTTGGACCTTTGAGGCATCTTCATTCTTCTCCTTTTTTCTTTTCTCTTTCTCTACCTAAATAAAATTACTTTTCTGCAAAAACTCTGTTTGGGGTCCAGTATTTACTTTGCAAGTGCACCCAAGATCACGACAGCCCATTCATCAGACAGAACCGCTCGGGTAGCTGCTAAAACAAGTTACACAGATGCTGGCACCCCCTTGTCACTCCTGCATGCCGATCGTAGCAATCTCTCCTTACTTTTGACTGAAAAAGCTGAAATAATTTCTTTAAGGCCAGAACCTGAACCATTTCTTTATTGCTAGCTCTGGAACTGAAGTCATCTTTTCTTTCACTGTACTTTGTCCTTGTTTTTTGGTTTTGTAATTGGTGAGCAGTTGAGCCTGCACTCTGTAAAAAATGCATTTTTCTATATTTAGCATTTAATACATTACTAAATACAGATCTTCAAGGATGACACTAATTGTATTCCCCTATAAGAACTTATCACCAGTGGAAGGTCTTGACCACAACTTGTCCAGATTTTGAACAAAGAACTGGACAAAACAGACAAACAAAGCAATAAAAGAATGAAGCAACAAAAACAGATTTATTGGGGGAAAAAAAGTACACTCCAGGGAGTGGGATTGGGCTGGTACAAGCAGCTCAAGATCACTGGCAAAATCTTCTGTGGTTTAAGTACCCTCTACAGGTTCTTCCCATTGGATACTTGGATACACTCTATGTATTAATAACTGAAGACCTGTCCGGCAACCAGTCTGATTGGTTGTGGGAGGGGCAAATCAGATACATTTTCCAGTTTTCATCTGCCATGCAGTGGAAAGGTGGGGTTTCCAAAGAGAGCAGCCTCTGATCTTTTTGTTACTTGGGTGTGGAGAGGTGGTGTTTTCCTTTTGATTCAGTTCTAGGAAGTCAGCAAAAAGCAGCCTTGGGTTCCCTGCCTGCCTCCAGGTTCTATTCTCCTGCCTCATGCTTTCTAGATCTTTATGTCCCTTAATACTCACTCATTTTGACCTAAGACCAATAACCTATCTTCTGAATTCCCACAAACTGTATCTCCTTTTGTGTTGTTTTTAAAGTATAGTCATCATATGTGAGTTGATTAAGCTTTACTCTTGATTTCTGATATTGAGATGTTTCCTGATTTTTTATTATAAGTGCACCTCTTTCATATACATAATTCAGAGTTGAATTTTAAAATATAGCTAATGAGAAAACTGAACTGCTTCATCATCTTATTCCTTTAATCTTTTTCAATAATAGTTTTACCCTTTTTAACAGCAACTTCTATTTTATTCAATATCTTCAAAACTCAAATTAGTAACAGAAAACTTTGATGTTAGATTTCTTTTGACAGAAGATAACTTAGTATGAGCTTATCTGAGTACTTCTCATTACATGCTGAAACACCATTTCATTTGCATTTTATTGTTATATGACCTAAACAAGTTTTCCCGCAAAAACAACAGCCAGAGAATGGCATCAGTCTTTTACTTAATCCCAGCTTTTTATTGTTGTTTGTAATTTTATAAATATCTTTTTTAAATTCAGGAATGTATGTTTGGTTCTTTTCATTGTTTATATTTTTGTCTACTAAGATTTGACAGTTCCTTACTGAGAGCTGAGATTTTTATTCACTGAAACAGTGTTTCATTGAGAATAATTACAAGTTTATCAAGATGTTGGTTACTGTCATTATCTTGTTTTTGATTTTGGATTCCATTAACACTCTTTGCATTTGAGATGTACATATTTTCTTTTTCATATTACAGTTATTTTTTATTGTATTCATATTGAAAATGTTACATTCTGGGGTTTCAGAGTTCTGTTATTTTTCTTTGGTGAGCATTTTTTACTTTATTTTAGCAAGAAATATTTGCCTGGATTTAAATTACGGAACATCTCTAAAACAGAAACTTGGTTCAGATCATGTTTCTTTAGTGTGCTGATTTGAATCTGATTTTCTCAAGCATGGTTCAAATTTCAGTCAAAATGTTGCTAGGAAATCCCTTCTTATGCACTCTGCTTCTGAAATCCTTCTAATCTTTTCGTTGTCCAAAATTTCAAAGCTTATTTTTCTGGTTTCTCAGGCCAGAAAAACTGGGCTTCTCTATGTCTACCCTTCAAGTAGTAAATATACCACAAAAACTGCTCCTAATTCCAGATTAATACCCTAGGATACATGCAGGGACTTGTTTACTTCCCCATGTCTCATTTGCGGTATGTGATGTGTTAACCCATTCTCATGCTGCTGATAAAGATATACCAGATAACTGGGTAATTTATAAGGGAAAGAGGCTTATTTGACTCACAGTTCAGCATGTCTGGGGAGGCCTTAGGAAACCTACAATTATGGTGGAAAGGGAAGCAAACAAGTCCTTCACATCAGCAGAAAGAATTGCTGAGGAAAGGGGGAAAAGTCCCTTATGAAACCATCAGATGTGTGAGACCTCACTCACTATCAGGAGTACAGCATAGGGGTAACTGCCCCCGTGATTCAATTACCTCTTACTGGCTACCTCCCATGACACATGGGAATTATGGGAACTACAATTCAAGATGATATTTGTCTGGGACACAGCCAAAGCATATCATATGGAATACTAAATGGCGTCACTGTAATTTTGAGCTCTATAGTGCACTCGGGAAGCCATTTAAAGAAGGACCTGTAAAACCTGCAACCTCGGAGAAACAAAACAAACACCAGAAACTTTCCTTGAAACTTCCATCTGGGCCAAACCACCAGGACCGCAACACCCTAGAAAATAGCTGAAATTCTCCGGGGGCTACAACTCCTAAACAATAACAATCAATGAACTATGGACTTACGTACTAAGCCAGCTACCTTAGCCAATGATAATTCTTTCAAAACAATTTGTTTAATGTATCCTTTGAAAAGTCCCCACTCCCCTTTCTCTCTTCTGAACCCTAGCTTCTAGTGGAATCTTTCTCCTGAATGACAAATTGTAAGATGAGAGTAAATGCCTTGTCATACTCCTTTGCAGCATGTTTTCTTTGCCTTTTCTTAGTCGACGTCTCAAAGTATGTGTGCATCCTCAGAGTCCTTTTGCTTCTATTAATTCTCCAGAATGTTCAGGTAGTTACTTTTTACATTATCTGAATGTTTTAAAACTGCTTTTTTTTTTTTAACAAGAGATTGCATACCATATCATGAATCACGAAAAATTCATGTTCTTCGGAAACCCAAAATGTTAGTTTTCATAAATGAAATGCACTTTGCTAATATGTTTATAAATCGAAAAAAATTTTAGAATCATTTTGTTATTCTTAAAATTACAGTTGATGATTGCTGACTACCAAGGATGATATTATTGCAACATTTTTTATTTAGTTGAAAAAATACTTGAGCCCCCAAATACAACATAGTTTGTGTTCAAATATTTACATAAACTGTGAGGAAACAAGGATCTGAGTCTAATATTAGGATAAGATCATTTTTTAACAGAAGGATAGTCAATCTTTGTATAATTCTTTATCTTGGAAAATGAGGGTAATATGTTCTACTGATTTATTTTAAATGAAATAATATCTGTAAATTACATACTGCAGTTTCTGAAATAGATTAGATGTTTAAAAAGTAGATATTATTATTATTTATTCCAGAGACTACCACTTGCTTCTAGAAAATAAAGCATATTTATAATATATATAATATATATTATAAATATTTATATATAATACATATATGTAAAATAAATACCTACCAACTTACTGTAGAGGTATTGAAAAGTGCCCTGTAGTTGCTTTACATACTATAAAAGAAAACAAAATTTTTTGAATTATTAAGTAATAAGGGGAATATAAAATTCGACTTTCCTATTAGATAAATGTATAATATAGAATATATTAATATAGATTGCATATAGAATATATGAATATAGATTGCAGTGTCAAGAATCAAAATATTATTGATTTTGAAACAGGATAGTTTCCTTAACCCCTTTGCAGGCCTTGCAACATGGATGTGGCTCATCTGTTTGGCCACCACCCACTCAACCTTTTACAGGAGTGGGAGCATGAAGAAGGACAGGTGCAGAAGATGGGGCAAGAGCTTCTGGGCTCTAGCCCCATGGTAGCATCCAGGGGTGGGCGTCTGCAACTCCTGAAGCCCCAGTGGGCATGTTACAGTGCTCCTTTCACTCTGCCATCTGAAGACAGCTTAAGTGTTAAACAGCTCAGTGCTCTCTTGATACCTGGGTCCTTGTCCTACGTCTAGGAAGAATTGGGTTACACATAGACTTAAATGGCGGTGAATGTGGGGGGATTAATTGAGCAGTGGAGGTGGTTCTCAGTGGGATGGATGAAGAGCTGGAAAAGGTATGGAGTGGAAAGATAATCTTTCCCTGGACTTTGGCCATCCTGCCACCCATCTCTTCTCTAACAATCCCCAGCTGAACTCCTCTCAACATTCAGATGCTCCTTCTCTTCTCTCCTTCTCTGCTGCAACTCTTCTGTTCCTCTGCTCTTCTGCTTATCTACTTATGGAGCCTGGGTTTTGGGGTTTATATGGTACAGGATAGGGGGGCATGGCAGGCCAAAAGGCAAAACTTAAGAACAAAAACAAGAATACCTGTTCCCATTTAGGGCTATGGGTTTCCCGTCTTGAGGGTGGGGCCTTTGCCAGGGAACCACCCTGTTCCACCCAGTATTTCCTTGCCTCCTGACTATATCAATTTGAAATAGTAAATGAATACAGATGGGACTAATCAATACAAAAGGTTATTATTTAAGTCTGTTCCCTAACCCCCAAGAGATTGATATTCTAGTTAAAATTTTGGGAGAGATATATTGAAACAGAGATAGAATTAGTGAGGAATTTATATAAGTTGGGATCTTATATATTTTATAAGCATTTTTCCCTTTACTTTTTTTTCTAACTCGTTACAGTAATACAACCCTTGTATTTGATACTTTGTTGGAAGAGGAGAACAGAGGGCTTCCATTTTAACAGAATCATTTTCTTCAAAAACAAACCAACCAACCAACTAGTACGCACATACTTTTCAACCTAACTGCTAAGACATAGAATTCATTCCTATATTATGGATTTTATAAAGATTTCTTTAAAAACTGACAATGAATTGAGTATTTTTATAAGGATCACTACTAATACACAACACTATGAATATGTGCAAAATCAATGCTATTAAAGTATCACATCCTAAATATATGAAAAATAATCTGTTTATTTCGTCAGTAGTCACTAGCAAAAACGGGAGAGATTTCCTGATGATAAATAAAGTGTCTTTGCTGGATGAGTTCAAGCATTCTTTTGAATCTACAAGTTCTAGGGTTGTTTCTGACTATTGTTATGGGCCCCAATCACAATATCTTACACAGTTTGTGCTTAATGAAATGTTTATTTGAAGAATAATGATCAAATATGCACATATGTGTTTATTACACATCTAATTAAAGTATGAAGGTCAGAAAATTATGAGTTTTTTTTCAAAAACAATATATTTAAAATAAGAAAGAGTCAAATTTAGGCAGAATTTACTCTAATAAAATTAGAGAAGGAGATACTAGAACTTGCTTTCCAGAAACTGGTAAAATAATGTAAGGTTTCCTCCAAATCTGTGATCTCAATAATATTTTATTTGTAATGGATATTACCACAAGTCCTGATTTCTTATAGTCTATAGAATTCCCTATAACCCCTGATTTCCAGAAAATACAATAGAGCTTTTAATTATTCATTTGCTGCTATATGGAACACTGATTCCAAGTATACTACTAGCCCAGAGTGGGCAAGACTGATGTCAGAGATGAAGCTGAATAAAGATAATTGCTATTGGATTTAAAAGGTTTTGTGGTACTCTCAAATCCGTGAGTCAACAATTCTCTCTTCCTACCCAACCATTAAACTAGGCACATCTTTCTGGTGTTAAGAGATACTCTCGTATTAGAGAAAAATGTAAATATGTATTTGAAGCCAGAAACTTTAAACAAGATGATAGATAAAGCATCAGTGACAGCTTTTCCTTCAGGGTAAATGGTTGAATTGATATCATTTGCTTACACATTTTCGCTTGAATAATTTTGCCAAATGAATAGTTTTGCATTAATACAATGGTTTCACGTTTGCAACCTGCCCTTTAACAAAATGCATTAACAGTGGGGCTTAAAAATAAATAGAACTTGATTCTACAGCATCTCCTCCCTGTTTTCTTTCAAATCCTTCCATAAGAGGGAAGATAAAATATAGTAAGCCATCGATAATGATTTTGTGGAGACTAAAGTATGACACTTCACATAATGGGAGATGAGATGGTTGTAAATTTTGAAGAAAAATTTTAAAATGCCATTTAATATTCAATATCAGTGGACATTTTTGTAATTGGAATAAAAGAAAATTAAGTGTTTTGTGGTAATAAGAAAAGGTTTTCTCTGAAGGTGATTTTTAGGCAGAAGATTCTGTTCATACCCCATATATTTATTAACTTATAAAATCACTTTTTGTAAGTACAAAGATAAATAATATTGATCTGTTATTATTTACATAAGCCATCACCATTGTCAGTTATTTCTCCAAAAATGTTCAGGAGATTTAACCTTAGAATGCAGCAGATAATGACTAAATTACATAACACACTTAATACATAATTGTGTTTATAAAGAAATCATCAAGGCTTACATTTGATAATATTGTATTCCAATAACTTGTATTACTCACTTCCTTAGAAATTTATTTCCTTAGATTATGGAATGAAGAAAATCTAAACCAAAACTGGAATTTTACAGATATATGTCTCGTGTGTGTGTGTGTGTGTGTGTGTGTGTGTGTGTGTCTATGAGGGTGAGGGAAGGAAAGAAGACAGCAGATTTTATTCTTTATAAGGAAAATAATTTCCTTCAGTAAAGGAAGGATATTGGCAAGGATAAAGGAGCGATGATGTTTTGTTCCTTTCCTCCACATCCTCTTCTTTTTATTCTTGTATCTCTATTTGTATGTACAGAACTGTTTTTCTAAGTGAGGCACATTGTATTTAAGCTTTTTATTAGGTAAATGCATGCTCACATATATTTAAATTAACTGATACTAATTTTTAGGTTTTATTTATCACAGTGATAAATATATATGGTAACCCAGAGAGTGACTCATGTAACCTATTCATCTAAACTGTGGTTGCTATGAAAAAGAAAAGAAGCTTTCTTTTGAATGTATTGTAGATTTAAAAGACAGAATGCTTGAAAATGCAAAGAAAGCATACAAATCTAAATCACGTGATTAAATAATATGACATTTATCAACCTACACATACTAGCTTCTCTTTTCTAGAAAAATATATTTTGATCTTTATTTTCCAAATTATATGTTTATCTGGACCATTTAAATATTCCTATATCTATCTTTTAGCAATAATAAAGACAAAGACCATTAATACAAAAAAGTCTTTTGTTAAACATTTTGCAAAAGTTTATAAGATAGTGAAAGTACTATGGTAAAAAGGAAATATCTGATATCATCAAAATATCAACCATATCAAATACATTTATATTTTTTCAAAGTCCTTTTCCCTTTCCTATTTATCAGTTTTCTTCATATTAACATAACATGGGCAAACAGGAAGCAATTACATTTACTTTTAAAATTCCATTTGTATCCCCTAAAGAACTAATATAGACATTTGCGCAAAATAAGTTCCCAATAAATACAACATTAAGCCACAGGTGTGCACCACCATGTCCTGCTAATTATTGTATTTTTAGTAGAGATACAGTTTTGCCGTGTTGGCAAGGATGGTCTCAACTCCTGACCTCAACTGATCCACCTGATTTATTTAATGAATAAATAAGATCTTAACCTCATGTGATGCATTTAAATTATATCAATGAGAAAATATTAGTTTTTTTTTTAGTGTATTCAGTTTGTGTTTATGTGTGGTCATTATCCTTGCTAGAGAATGTTACAGAAGGCAGTGTATTCTTGTGTATTTAACATACAAGGAAAAAAATCAAAAAAGCTTTTATTTCCCACGGTAATATATTTAAATTTAAGAAAAAATAATTGTATCAAATATTATAAATAAATTACAAGATTAGATGACATTTTATACTATTTAAGATCACAAAACATGATTTACTTTCTAAAACATATTTAATGGGTTTTATCAAGCTTAAGTTAAATGATCCTAGTTTTCAAAGAAAAGTGCTGTGTTCTGAATTTCCTTAAGAGTACAGGTAAGCAATTTTAGACATGTGTTAATGATGCACCTCCAGCCTCAGTTGTTAGGAAGTAATTCTTCCAAGTTGAAGGTAGAAAATATATGCTGCTTCTTATTACAGCAAGGCTCCAACTTCACTGCAGCAGTAGAATGTGATAACCTGGTAAAATTGTTAGACACATTTCTTGTGAATGCACAGGGAAGACCATGCTATGGTATACAATGAAATAAGAGAAAATGTTCCCAGGTGTGAGACCAACGTGCTGAGACTCACCTATTATTTCCATGTTAAATAGTGCTAATGAGTTTGAAGAGATATGATGCAAAATATATTCAAGAAAAACAAAGCTAAAGGCTAATTAGGCAAGAGTAATTGTATGACTAAAGAAAAAATTGTCTTTTAGCAAAGTTTGTCTTCAATTGAAATAAATCTCTTAAAACTCAAGTATTCATTGTGTCTTTTTAATTTTTCAAATTCACGAAATAGAGTAAAAATAAAAGCTACCACGAAGTTAATTTTTTAAAATAATTTCAATTGGAGATTGGGAGAATAAGCATAATAAACCGAAAACTGATTCAGTGCTTTAAGATATTTCTGAAATGTTAGAATTTAGTTCTGTGAATTTTACAAAGCAGCTGTCCTTAATTCTAACTCAAAGCTATCCAAAGAAATCCTGTATTTTTCCAGCAGTATTTTATCTGAATTATAAATTCCTTAGGACTAAGTTTTTTTTTTTTTCACTTATACAAAATCCCAATTAGACATTTCAAATAGACATAAAAAAGTCATACGTATAATAATCAATGGTAGTGACTGAAAAGCACCTCCTGTAAGGTCTCTAACATAGCCTAAAAATGTTTTCTTACCAATTTACATCTCTCAATTTAAAAATCAAATCTGAAATTTAGAGAGAATAACATTAAAACTATGGTTAATATGCGGTACAGAGGGACTGTGTTAAGGAAAACGGTGTCCACAAGGGGCGTGGTTTCAAAGGCAAGAGCTTAGTGCCATGTCTCCCTTCACCTCCCCGTCCAGGAACCTAGAGTTCTTTGTCTGACTTTCCCGTGCACGGGCTAGGTAAAATTTCACGTGTGCTCCTTTATTTAAAAATCCCTGAAAAGCTCTGGGAGGGTTGTGAGCTGGGCAGCCAATCCGATATCAAAGTCAAAGATCAATCACTCCAGCGGACGTTTGAAAGAACTCCTCTCATTGGAGGAGAACATGAATGGGGCGGGAGTAACTCCAAGATTAAAGTCCCACAGCACCTTGCCTGTGTGGATTTCCCTCTCTGGGATCCCGTCACACAACAAGGTAGGAACTGTCTTTCCCTTTCTACCTGCGCGGGATTCCCCTCCCACTGCAGAATGGGAGCTTCCTCTCTCTCTTTCTCTGACTAATCAAACACTTTCTGCTAAACTCTGTGGGTCTGATATTTATATGAATGCTAAGCTCATTGAACCTCCAGGGCCTCGTCTCCATTCCTGGGGCAGGGGAGGCCAAGAACCTCAAGCACATCCCATCAGGGAGGGAGCTGAGCCCTGTCTCATTGCATGACCTGGGTACAGTACAAGATTTAAATATAAGGCTTGAGGTGAAGCATCTCAACAAATTAAGGACTTTCAGACAGAGAAGTAATTTACAAGCATCAATTCTGACTATGTAGTAGGGAATTAAAGGCCTCAGAAGCTTGTAGGCTGATAGAGAAAGAAAGTTTATGGTGGTTTCTCTCTAATATTGTTTTAGAGAAATAGAATATTTCCATTTCTTACAGGAAAAGAAAGGTTCTCCAGGTTTTTTTCTAAAATTTGACTTTGTTTAAATGGGACTACCATTTGATCCAACAATCAAATGGATCAAATTATAAATCATTCTACCTATGCACATGTATGTTTATTGCAGCACCATTCACAATAGTGAAGACTTGGAACCAAGAAAGATGCCCATCAACCTTAAACTGGATAAAGAAAATGTAGCACATAAATCCCATGGAATACTATACAGCCATAAAAAAGAATGAGTTCATGTCCTTTACAGGGACATGGATTAAGCTGGAAAACATCATTCTCAGTGAACTAACAGGAACAGAAAACCAAACACTGCACGTTCTCACTTATAAGTAGGAGTTGAGAAGTGAGAACACATGAGCACTGGGAGGGGAACATTGCACAAGAAGGCCTGTTTTGGGTTGTGGAGCAAGGAGAGGGATAGCATTAGGAGAAATACCTAATGTAGATGATGGGTTGATGGGTGCAGGAAACCACCATGGCACGTGTATACCTATGCAACAATGTAATAAACCTGCATGTTCTGCACATGTGTCCCAGAACTTAAAGTACAATAAAAAAGTTTTCTTAAAATTATTTCATTTTTTGTTTTAAAGTCTTACTTCATCCTGGACTATATCTTTTATAACAAGGATTTAGTTTCTGTATTATTAGTATATTTGCAAAACTGAATACAGTTCCTGAAATAGTATTCCCCCAATAAAACTCAGTTAAAGGGATAATTACTCAAAAATAATTTTGTTTGTTCTATCAATAACAGAAAGTGCACATTTTATTTTAAGAAATATAGATTTTGTTCCATGTGGCAAGCAATTTTCGTTTTTTGAACTATAAAAGCATATATAAAATTGAATGTTTCTTACACTAAATACAATGTAGATGTTAAATAACCATAAAAAATATTTTCTTGGTACTTGTTGCCAGTTGTCAATATAATTATTTTCTAGAAAAAATATTATTTTAATGTTGCTAATGAAAATATCATAAATATTGCCTTCCTTTAATATTTAATTATCTCCTCTAATTTCAAAAATATGACATTCTGCAAGAGATGTCTTACAAATACAGTCTTTCAGTTCAGGACATCACTTACAGGACTAAAATTTTAAAAATACAAACAAACAGCACTCTAATACACTTAGTTTCTTATTCCTGAGTATATGAATTTACAATAACATTGGGAAAAAAGAGGTTTTTGAAATCTCTCATAGAGAGGAAGCTATGTATGTGCAAGGGCAAATGGAATGGGGAAATCTCTGTGCCTTCTGTTCAGTATTGCTATGAACCTAAAACTGCTCTACAAAATGAAGTCTAAAATAATTCCTGGGGAATTATTTAAAAAGGTTATCAATAAGCAATCTTTACTTAAAAAACACCTATCTTAAACTTGGGTGAGACGAACCATAAGATGGCATTCATTACGTTTCTTTAGAAGACCACTTCTTTGATTTGGCCTCAGTAGGCCTAGTCTATTCAACAACTTTCTCTTTCATGATATTTTTAGAGATACACTGTAATTATATAACGTCTGTTAGGAGTGACGGTTTCAGAGGAAATCACTGTTAATTGAAGTCCTGAATTGTCTGTTTTGTTTGACCTCATTTAACAAAGTAGGTGCAAAACAAATGTTAACATAACAAAAAATGTATATTTTGGATGTCACCTTGGACATTTTTATGTGGCAATACTGCATTTTTATAGGAAATACTCTATTATTTAAGAATTATGAAATTAGTTGTTAGCCAGTAAGCATAGCATAGGCCACAACATTTAGGTAAAAAAAATTAAATTGCAAAAAATTTTATTTTTTATTTTTTTAACTATTTAAACATATTCTAATATTTAAAATATACACACAGACATATGTATATGTATATATATGTATAAATATATATGTATATTTATTATAACATAACACATAAATATAAAATAAATATATTTATTTACATGCAAATATATCATATATAAATACATTATATTAAATTTTATATACATATATAATTATGTTAAACTGTATATATATATACACACATATATATAATTACATATATATATGATTTAATATAATATATATTATTTTTATACATACAAACTAGCCAGGTGTGGTAGTGCACACCTGTAGACCTAGCTGCTTAGGAAGCTGATGTGGGAAGCTCCCTTGAGCTCAGGAGTTCGAGGCTGCAGTGAGCCACAATTGCATCACTGCACTTCAGCCTTGGTGACAGAACAGGACACTTTGTCTCATAGGAAAAAAAGAAAAAAACTCTTAATATATGAACACTAGAAATTTCACTTTATTAACATTTAAATTCAAGTTATGTATTTCAATTACAATATTATGTAACTAAAATTAGATAACTTCAGATTATAATTGAAAGAAGATAAAACATTAAATTAGCTATGGTACCAAATGAAGCCTGAAAGCCTGAATGACATTAATTATGGCACACTGTATACTAAATGTCTATACTTCCTAGAAAAGCAAATAAATTTACCCACCTATAAAAAGTATGAATAAAAATCAATTTATATTCTAAAACAAAAAATCATCACATGAACTTGACAATAATATGTAAGAGTTTAACTGCATTGTCAGTGAATAACATCCTCCAGCAATGAGAATAAAGAGAGGTAAATATTGTAAAGCCTTTTGAAATTATGAAAATCTTTGAAAATACTTTCCAGTTAAACTCAGAGATTTACTATGTTTTGATTATATGTATTCATAAAGTATATTTCATAATTGTATAATTTCAAACTTGAGTGGCTAGAAAACAATTATCATAATGAAAAGCAATGGACAGATCAAACAGATAAAAGTGGAAGGATTTTCTCTGAGGTGGAGATGTGTTTTCTTTTAGATATAAAGAACTGGAATAATTGTGAAAAAAATATTATAAAGACAGCTTAAAGAGTCAGTTGGATAGAAACCAAAATATGACCTTTTTAATTGGTAGAGATTTTTGGAGAAGGCCAAAAGCAGATCAATGTGTGAATAAGAGTGCTGCAAATATTTCACCCTAGAACTAGATACTCTTGCTCAGCCCTTGGAGAATATGGTTAAAGAAGCAAAGCTGTTATACATTTTTATTGTGATTTTTAAGGCAATACTCCCTTAGGAGAAAAAGGAGCTGATTCAGTCTAATCTTGCTGATAATTGAATAACCAGATACATAGGTTATTGTAATTATATTTGCTAGTTAGAAAGTTTTTAATCTATGCACATCTCATAGTAGAATTTCCCTGGTTTAATAGTACTAACAGGAAACAAATCACAGTCTGTAGGTTTAGGACACATGGCACTCTGAAAAATGCGACACAAGCAGTGGAGCAATCTTGTTATAAAATGGAGGTTTTATGATCGAGATGATCACCATATCGGATGACCCAAAACCTTACCTAGAATCTATAACTATTACTCTGTGACAGAGAACATGTGTCTTATGGAAAATATAAGTACCTAAAGAATCAGACAGGATTTTCCAGGTCTGGCTCTGCTTTTCCTATGCCACTTAGTTGTTGATATCATTACAATTATTAGTAAAGCTTAATACTGGCAAGATCTTTGATTTAGATAGTTAATTTGGCAATATGATTGATGATGGTAGCTCAGATATGCAACATGAGCAATACTTTCTTTCGGCTGTTTAAAAATTATTTTATTCCCTGGATGTTGCTAGCAGCTTTGAAAGAATCCAGTCCTTTGAAAGAGGGTAAGATTGTAGAAGCAGGTAAAAGCCGCTAATTCTTACTTTTAAGAAATATATCAATGTATGGTCTGCTTATACATTCTTGATTACCTGGAGAGATGTCTAATTCTCTCACAAAGTAATTCAAGTAAAGCCACTACCTAATAGTCATTGAGGCCCCAGGTCAAATGATTACTAAATCCAAAAGATATCTTGTTAAAGAACTCAAACATTTCAAAGAGAAATACTAACAGAAGTTTGGTGAATTGTCAATGGCATGATTTCTTAAAATTAATAATTATGAGACATCACTAATTTTAGATGCTCCCGTGTAGACTTAAATCTTTAATACTGATTAATCTTAGTTTTGGAAGTGAAAAATACCCCTTCTTTATTTTATTACTGTTTATACACTTGTGATCTAAGTTTGTTATGTGGTAGAATATCTTTAATTTTAAACTGGTCACAGGCCAGCTGCATTGGGGGGCTTCAGAAGACCCTAATGGATTTCCAAATGTCTTTCTACATAGAAAACCAGAATTCTTGAAATATGTTTACAAGTAAGTTTGTTTGTTTGTTTTTGAGATGGAATTTTGCTCTTGTTGCCCAGGCTGGAGTGCAAGGGTGCAATCTCGCTCGCCACAACCTCGCTTCCCAAGTTTAAGTGATTCTCCTACCTTAGCCTCCCGAGAGGCTGAGATTACAGGCATGAGCCACCATGCCCAGCTAATTTTTTATATTTTTAGTAGAGACAGGATTCTCCATGTTGGTCAGGCTGGTCTCAAACCACCAACCTTAGGTGATCTGCCCTCCTCAGCCTCCCAAAATGCTGGGATTACAGGCGTGAGCCACCGTGCCCAGCCTTACAAGTACATTTATATGACACACTCACACCCACATACAAATATATTGAAGAAAAATATTGGAAAATCTTTTGCATAGCAAATTGAAAGATTTTTGTCATGTTAAACGTCTTATTTTAAAGCTATGATGGAGTAAATATTTCAAAGCAAGGCTTTTTGATACTGCATTTAAAAAGTTTTTATAAAAGCAAATGATCTTTACAAGACTATAATGGTCTAAAAATAGTATTGTCTAATAGTCTAAAAATATAATAGTCTAATAGTATTGTCTCAGTGGTTGCAGAATTTTTTATTATTTTTAACTAAAAAATTAATGAGTATAATAAAAAGAACACTTAAGCTCTCTGCTCCATGTGGATATTTTGAATATAGAGGTTTGTCAACATTAAAGAATTTATTCTCTTTATAGCATTAAGAGATATTAATGTTTATGTTAATATTGTTTTGTTGAACTCCATGTAAGCATATATTTATTATGAGACTCAATGCAAATAAAAATAATAATTTGAATTTATATTTTTGATTTTGTTGACAGCTGATTTAGTATTGCTGAGATAAAGTAAATTGACTTCATTTCGGAAATGTCTTTGCAAGAATATGCATGAATATCACTGTTTTGCTATTCATTTAAAAATAAAAATAGCTCTATATGCGTTTAAGATTACAAAAGTGAAACATGCTTATTTTACAGACTGCATATAAAATATGATTGAAATGCAATTGAAAAAAATTATCTCTTATCCTAATTCCAAGTCATTAGTGTTATAAAAATTTATAAGTAATAGGTAATATTCAGTATTTTGCAACACAATTACAAACACACACAAATGTACTCACATGTTGAAATGGTCTTATACATGTTTTTAGATATTTTTTCGTGACAGCAGTTTTAATCAATACCTAATGTTGTGGTATTGGCTACAAATGTTCTTATGATTTCTCTGAAGGCAATATATTATTCTACAGCTTGTATCCATTTTGATTCAAGTATAAAAGGTGAGTTTAAAAAATTTTTTTCTACTTCTATCACTTATTTTATTGTGTATATTACTATGAGATAATAATTCTTGAGATTTTTCTTTTTAGTGTAAAGACAAAACCCTTGTTTTTTGCTCTATTTTTCTTTAAACACTACTTCTTTCTGGAATCTTCTAATGAAGTTAAAATTATATCACCAATGGTAATATATTTTCATATATATGTATATATATATATAATACATTTACATATATCTACTAATAACTGTACCTTAAAATGAATCTTTCAGTGTTTCCATTTTTTGATTCCTTTGTGGTTAATCCGAACAATGACATGACAACTTAGATATTTTATAATATTCAAATCATAGAGCTTCTGAGAATGAACACTGTAATGGAAATTATACCTTTCATATTAATATGTACATGCATCTAATGAGTTTTAATGAATGTGTAAAGGTCATTTCAATTATTGTTTATTCCACTAGTTTTTTCTTTTAAGCAATTAGAGAGAACTGTAGTCAAATAAACTAGATTCTTTCAATAATCAAAGGAATGACACTGTGAATATTATATTAAAATATGATTTCATGATTTGAGAACAATGTTTTCCATAAAGTCACATCTCTGAAATTATAAGTAAGCTAAATGTGATTTGATATAAATGAATTTAAATTACATATAAATCTGAAGGAATTTTTTCACTGTGTGGCAAGCCATAAATAAAATAAAATGTCTTAAAAATTTAATAGTTATCATTTGACCATTATTAAGAAAATCAAATGAATTTTTAGGAGATAAATACTTTTATGCCTTTAATACTTGTCATAACTCATGAGATGATTTCATATAAATCAGCATATTTTAATTTTCGTATGCCATATCAGAATTATTATATTTTTTAATTTTAGATTAAATGCAAACATAATTTATCCAAATAGCTATTAATGAAAATATCTAATAATTCAATAAAATATACACTTGCTGACTAAAACATATAATATGTGGTGTGCATGTAAATTTTTGTTGATGTCAAGGAGCACTTACAGAGAGAATATGCATAAATAAAACTATGTGGCATAATGTAATAAAAAACATGGACAAGTGCAATAGGAATTCAATCTTTATTTTATTTTATTTAGTGGAAAAAGAAACACAGTTCTACTATAATATGACTAACAGATTTTTTTTTTTTTTAGATGGAGTCTCGCTCTGTAACCCAGGCTGGAGTGCAGTGGCGTCATCTCAGCTCACTGCAACCTCTGCCTCCAGGGTCCCGGTTCAGGCAATTCTCCTGCCTCAGCCTCCTGAGTTGCTGGGATAATAGGCATGCACCACCATGCCCAGCTAATTTTTGTATTTTTAGTAGAGATGGGGTTTCATTATGTTAGCCAGGCCGGTCTTGAACTCCTGACCTCATGATCCATCCTCCTCAGCCTCCCAGAGTGTTGGGATTACAGGTGTGAGCCACTATGGCCGGCAGATTTCTCTAAGTTCTAAATTCTGAGTTGTGTCACTGTAATGCTCATGTCATTTTCATCTCCAAATAGCTCAATGTGACCTTTTCATCTGTACATTTCAAAATAAGCCTAAGTGCCATACCAACAGCATGTAAATGATATTCAAGTACTTAGAGGTGTGAGAAATTAAAAATATAACAAAGGAATGTAAATGAAAATGTAAAAATTGCCACACTTCTATTGCCATGTTTTCCCAAACCCCCAATACAATGAGATTTTTAAATTACACTGAATTATTAGGCTTTTTGGAAAATTTCCATGGTACAGATCTTAGTTTTTATATCAACAGAAACAAACTAGCTAGGTTGAGTAGTTTAGAGTCATATTAAACAATCAGTGTTACACTTTGTCACATTTTTATTGGCATGTACAGGTTTAGGTTTCCAATCTAAAAAGTAAAATATCTGTATTAATTTCCTCTTAATAACTTGTGTATTTGAATATGTTATCACTTGTTAAATGACAACATCTTCCTATGGCCTCCTAGTGAAAATACCAAATGTTATTATTTTTATTTTATTTCATTTTATTTGTTTTTTTCACAGAGTTTCTTTCTTGTTGTCCAGGCTGGAGTACAGTGGCACGATCTCAGCTCACTGCAATCTCCTGTGATTCTCCTGACTCAGCCTCCCGAGTAATTGGGATTACAAGCACCTGTCACCATGCTCAGCTATTTTTTTTTTTTTTTGTATTTTTAGCAGAGATGGGGTTTCATAATGTTCATCTGGCTGGTCTCAAACTCCTGACCTCAGGTGATTCACGGGACTCAGCCTCCCAAAGTGCTGGGATTACAGGTATGAGCCAATGCGTCCTGCCCAAATGTTATTAATATGTTATAGTTTAGTGTATAAAATGTCATTGTGACTTAGAAAAACTAATGCTAAAAATATTAAAGAACCATGAAACAAGGTGCATGCATTAAGTCTAATACAATGCAGCATATACCAAGTTACTGTGTTTTTTTTCTTTTCATAATCTTTTAAATTTTCTCATTGATTCTTCCCTGTTTAAAAACAAAATGTAATTTTTGGCCTAGTTCTTCTATAATCAGGCTCTGAGAGAGACTCACCTGCAGGAAGCTTTTTAGTGAATGTGCCTGAGAACATTATTTGTAAAAGAGTAAAGAAATCCTGGATTGGGTGTAATGAAGAGTTGAACAACGATGAAGCTATTAATGAAGCCTCAGTCTATCCAATGAGGATTTCTGGAGCTAGGATGAGGTTTTATAGTTACCTAGAATTGAGTCAGAGGAAATAACTTTTACATTATTTCTGTTGACCAGTCGGTGGATGAGTGACAGTTACAAGCGAGGATGCAAAAGAACGTGGCCAAATGCAATGCATAAGAAAAGTCTCAGCCATGAGCAGTCAGCAGTTGGGACAATGAATGCTTTAATTTTACAATCAGAATTTTAAAATCCTATTTAATTTTCCTCTTAAATTGTAATCCTAAATATAAGAACATCTTAAGTTAAACATAATAAAACAATATGCCTTTTTGATACTTCTGTTAACAATTTTCTGTCAACTTTTAAAGTAATTAGAGCCCATAGAGAAGATAAAAGCAAAAGCACAGCAGGACTTCTGTGAAACATATGATCTATTTAAGTTCCGTTTCTTACTTGTTATGTTTCCGGTTTCAGAGTTTAAGGATGGTGCTTCTCATTCCAGAGTTGCCAAACATGGTTGAATATTGCTTGTATAATTTGAGAGCAACAACTGATATGTTATTTTTCAATGTTGGGTATCTAAATAGATCACATAATAAACTTTAGGATGAAAGAAGCATTCATTTCATGACCATCCAATCTGTGCCTGTACAGGTGGTACTATCCTTTCTTTTCTGAAAAACATTTTTTCTTGTTCCTAATATTTTCTGTTTGCCTTTGTTCTCCTGTGCTTTCAATACAGGGTTCACAATTTCATAAACTTTTTGGTTTACAGAAATTTGATTAACTTTCTTCCTCTCTGAAAATGTAGCATATTTCCTTTTGCCATTCCTCCCTGACTCAGAAGAAGAGGCATTATCACTTTCCTTAAGCACTAAAACAGTCATCACTCCTTTCCTTTAATATGCTCTCTTTGATTTTGCTTTTAACAATTATTCCAGCTTCCTTATATATCAAAAACATCAATCAGATACCATCTTTCATCTTCTATGCAATAATGATTAACTCTCCATCCATGACAATGCTTTAAAAGTCATTTTTTTTAACTTATTATCATTGCAAGGCACTGGTCAACTAATTTTCTTGCCTTAATTGTGAAATTTCCAGTAAATAGAATTCTCACTTGGTATCTATTTTAACTCATTCAGTAACACTCAATTTAATGCAATCAAACAAGTATTTGTATTTCGTTTTCCTAAAACTATTTTCTCAAGTCTATTCAAGTAATTTTTTTTACTTTATTTGAAAGCTGAATTGAAAATTCTTCCCAAAATAAGGTACTCATTACATCAGGAGGAAGTCCCTTTATCATTTATTAGGCCATGATATACTTTTCCCTAAGTTTTATTTGTGCTCCAATGACCTGTGGAGAAATATATAAACTAAAATTACTTTTTGCCCACTTTTCTTGGCAAGGGACCATTTTCTTATATCATATTGTTTTTAAACCAGATAAGCGCCTTAGATAACTTTACTAATTTTATGAGCCAATTTCTCTGTAACAAATTTTTTGCTGTTCATATTAATTCAATTTTACATATTGCACTTGAACATAGTATTTTCATCTTGGCACTGTTGACATTTTAGGCTACATAATTTTTTAAGCCATTCTGTGTACAGTACAATATTTAACAGCAGTATCTTTGACCTCCACCCACTAAATGACAGTGACAGTAGCACACCTCCTCCAAGTTGTGATAAACATGTCTCCAGACATTGCAACCTGTCCCTTGAGTAGCAAAATTGCTTGTGGGAATAAGATGAATAAGGAGAAGTTACAGAATTCAGAAGAATTCATATGCAATAATATTAATAGTTTTTGAGTACATGCTATATGATGGTTAATATTGTTGTACATTTACACATGTAATTGCATTATATATAATGTTTACAGAAAACACTGTGTGATACATATTATAATCCTCATTTAACACATTAGGAAACTGAGATATAGAATGATTATTTAGCTTGCCCCCCAAAATTTGAAAACTATACATCTGACATGTGATTAATAGCCAAAATATATAAGAAGCACAACTTAATTGCAAAAAAAAACACCTGATTTTAAAAGGGGCAAAATGCCTGAATAGATCTTTCTTTAAAGAAGACATACAAATGGCCAAGAAGTATATGAAAAATATGTTTAGCAAGACTAATCCATCAGGGAAATACAAACCAAAACCACAATCAGATGTCACCTCACCCCAGTGAGGTGACAAAAGATGACCAGTGTTTATGAGGATGTAGAAAAAGAGAATCCTTGCACACTGTTGGTGAGAATGTAAATTAGTGCAGCCATTATGTAAAATAAGAAGATGATTCCTCAAAAAATTAAAAATAGAACTACCACATGATCCAGCAATCCCATTTCTGAGTATATATCCAAAGGGATTGAAATTTATATGTCAAAAAGATACCTGCACCCCCTTATTTATCACTCACAAAATCTCAGTGTATTTGAAAGCAACCTAAATGTCCTTTGATGGATTAATGGATAAAGAAAATATGGTATATACACATAATGGAATATTATTCAGCCATAAAATGAATGAAATCCTGCCATTTTCAATACTATGAATAAAACTGGAGGATATAATGTTAAGTGAAATAAGACAGGCACAGAAAGACTACAATTGCATGATCTCATTTATAAGTGGAATCTAAAAAAGTTGGTCTCAAAGATGTAGAGCCAGGAGCAATGGCTTAATGCCTGTAATCTCAACATTTTGGGAGACCACGGTGAGAGTATTGCTTTAGCCCAAGAGTTTGATACTAGCCTGGGCAACAAAGCAAGACTCTGTCTCTACAAAGGGTCTAGGCATGGTGACACGTACCTGTAGTCCCAGCAACTTGGGAGGCTGAGGTGGGAGGATTGCTTTAACCCAGGAGTTCACAGCTGCAGTGAGCCACAATTGCAGTACTGCACTCCATCCTGCACGTCATAGTGAGACCTTGTGTCAAAGAAAAAAAAAAGAGAAAGAGAGATAAACAGAAAAAGTCAATGGTTGTTATCAGAAGCTGGGGAAATTAGGAGGGAGTAGGGAATGAATGAGAAATGTTTATCAAAAGATGCATAATTATTGTTAGAGAGAAGAAATATTATTTCAAAAGATGTATTGTATAGCAAAGTGACTATAGTTAGTGATGACACATTGTGTTCTGGAAAATTTAAAAAGAGTGGATGTAACGTGCTTTCACCACAAAAATGATAACTATATGAGGCAATGCATTTATTAATTAGCTAGATTTAACCATTCTGGAGTGTATATGTACTTCAAAATGTCATGTGATACATAATAAAATCACAATATTACCTCTTAAATAAATACTGAAGTAAATAAATAAAAATGAAAATAAAACTATTTAACCTTAGCATCCATACTGTTAACCAATACAACAATCTGCCTATAACCCAAATTCCACAGAAAGACCAGAGAAAACCTAAAAATATACATAATTGAAAGAGTGACTTTTCAATCCTTAAGAGAAAGAGAGAGAGATAATCAAATATTCTTTTAAGGATAGGCAGTAAAAGTGGCAGGTATATACTTGTTTAAGGAGTTTGAGGAGAAAAGGAAGAAAATTAGGTCACAACCACAAGTGAAATACTAATTAAAGCTAAAAAGTAATAGGATAATTTTTCTTCTGTCTTTATTATAAATCCATTATTTTTGATCAATGACATTTTAAGAATGTCTCTTTACTTTTGGCCACAGATTGAGGTCAGTGGAATGGGGAATAATAAGCAAAACACAGAATTATGTAGTTATATGTACAAGTAGAAGTCTATAAATTGTAAACTTGTAAAGCACATATTTTACATTTTGTCACAGAGTTCCATTTTAATTTTGTTAATGATGTAAGGAAAATAAATAGAGTCCCGTGAACATAAACTGGAAGTAAACATTATTGTTTCTGGTTGTACTAAGTTCACAGTGTCTTTTATTCCAAGAATTATCAAAAGCTCATAGCTGCAAGCTGTAAGAAAGTGTATACTGTGTATCATCAGTAGACCACAGGTAGAACATCATACAGCTGGGGTTCCGCAGTCCAGTTCCCAGGGAATACAATAAGCAATGGTGGCCACACGTAGCCAGTCAGGTGGAGAAGACAATGATGTGCTAGAATGAAGTCAAGTTTTAAGAAAAGACTCAGCTGATTGCACTATCCAAAAACTGGTAAGTCTGTGTACAATTGCACAAAGTGTCAAGACTACTTTAAATTGGGTTTAGAAAAAAAAATAACAGTAAATTCTGAATCAACTAAACCAAATGAAAACTCATATCATGCTGTCCAATCCACTGCACACACTACACAGTAGCTAAGGATGATGACACATCTAACAAAGAAAGAAAATGTTTGCAGATGGACTTAAAAATAATAGAAGAGATTGCTCTGCTGCTCATTCCAGTGTGGAGTAAAAGAGTAAAAAGTAAGAACTGTCTTTAAAGGGCGTGTCACACTTTACTGCATCCCAAAATTAATATTCCAATATACGAAGAAACGCGTCTTGTAAATACCTGTATTTTCCCCTCAAAATATAGGCTGTTGTATCATTCACAAACAAACAAAAAAAAAATCATGACCATCTAAATATTTAAGGTGCGTCTTCAAATAGTATCAGTGGGAATCCTGGTTGCTGGGATTATGTGAAGATAAGAGAGAAAAAATAGAACATGAAAAGTGGACACCAACTATTAAAATTGTTGGAAGTAGTTTGGTTTTAAATTTATTTGATGTCATGATAGCAGAAATCAAAACAGGTAACTTAGGCTCATAAATGACAATTGTTACACATGTGTAATAAAATATAAAGATTTTAGTGAATTAAACACCTCAACATCTAACATTTATGACCACATTAAAAATAAATCTTGGTGTAAGATTTGAGTACTACTGTACTCTTGTATTAGCCTAATGACAACAAAATTATAGTATGGCAATAAAAATAGTTATTATTATGTTTCGAAAAATATCAAATGATGTATTCTAGTAAATGACTGAGAACATATTTCTTTAAGCTAACTATGTATATAAATATATAAATTGTATTGCCATAATCTTTCAATGTACCTGAATTAAAATATGTGTCACATCCTAGAGATTTATTAAGAATTATGGTGATGTATTGATTTAAGGGTTTTTTTCTTCCTGTTTATTGCAAGGGTATTTTTTTTAACAGATAATTTCTGAGAAGCTTTACAAAAATAAATTCAGAATGAAATTTTAAAATGATATCCAGAAATACATTATCAAATAGAAATCTAGTGGATTGTAGCTTCTATCTCACAGTCAACTGGATTGTATGTAAATATAGTGCCTCCTTGTACCTAATAGGTACTTGTATCTGTAAATGGATTACAAGGAGAAATTACAGTTTCTTGCAATCCTAACGTGATGCAGACTTGTTAGAAATAAAGACAATGTCATGGTCAAGTTGGATCAACTTTTTCAATGCAAATATGTAAGGCATCGGGCGAAATATAATCCAACACTGTATTTTTTTCTTATTTTTTCATTTGGAAGACATGATTCTACATCAAATTTTTTTTTATTGTTCCAAAGGGACTTACTTAACGAAAATATTATCCTCAAATTTTCTCTAATTTTAAGTATATTCTAATGAGGAAAATTTACACAAGAACAGGTTGAGCCAGGATTTACTTGCTGTTTATCTTTCTTGTTTAACATGAGCTTTAAAATATATATATTTTTAAATCCTCTAAAAGGAAAAGAGGACCCTTCTTCACCAAATGAATTGGCTTGGTGAGAACCCCGGAAATGGTGTCTTATTCTGCCACAAAATGAAAGTGTTAAAGTAGGCAGATAGCCAGACACGAGCAGAAGAGAGGAGACCCTGAGACAAGGGAGGTCTGTAAAACCTCACACCTCAGAGATCACCTGAAATATGCATGCTGAATATAAGCAGAGAGGAGGGAAAATACCTATGCAGAAAGAAATGCAACTTAAGATGCCCAGTAATCATTCACACTGCAGATAACCTGTCAGAATGTAGCTATGCACACTCTGCTAAAGGGAAAGGGAAGTTCCTAGGAATATGCAAGGAATAAGTATAGATTTCACCACCTCATAACCTTCCTGGCATGACAGTAAGGAGCAATGCAGCCATTTGGTGAAATTTGTATTCAGCACTGGCCAGCACATGCACAACAACTAATAGGGAGATTCCCACAAGCCTGGGGTCAGGACGAGGTGGGACAAGGAGGGGATTTAGACAGAAGTGGAAAAACTAGACAAAGAAAAAATGCGGAGACTTAAGACTGAAGCAGGAATTTCAAGAAACAATCCGACATCACAGAAACTGAAGCAGAACTCGGGCTGCTGCGGGCTCATTTCCTTTCAACAGCCCACTCTGCTTCATGTCTTCAGAGTGTACCGTCTCTTTAAATACACTCTCTGCTCTAGATTCTGTTTCAATAAATTAGATCTCTCTCTTTCTTTGTTTTTTTCTTGCTAAATCAGTCACTTGAATGATTCTTTCTCCAAGTTAGACTAAGAACCAAGGATTCATGTATTTCCCAGTAGCAAAATCAGTGTCACAGCGTTCACATCACAGAAAGCCCTGATGGGCATAGAAGGAGCCCATGGATCTTGCAGTGAGAAGAGCCTGTAGAGGTCTAAACATACTACTGTGTCTATTCAAAGATCCCTCATACGTCACCAGAAACAAAACCATTGAGCATTTTAAAATATTGAGACCGTCTGTCTTTAGTGCACAGCAAAAGAGAAGATAATTTAAATCAGAACTAACATATTGTTTATACTGAAATTTCATTTGAGCCATAATCATTTTTCAAGACTTTTTATACTTTAGGTTATGTCTTTAAAAGCACGGATTGCATGCTTTGTTTGCTGCCAATATCCAAATGCTGGAAGATGTGTCTGTCAAATATTAAGGACACAAAACCATATGTTTTATTTATGAAAATTGAATTAAAACACCAATTTATAAACTCTCTTAGAAAAATTGCTAAAAGCACAAAAACAGCCTAGGGATTAGTAGGTGGCTTTATTAGTAATATAATTGGAGTATTTGACAATTTTGTGGACTTACTTCTCAACACTTAAATCAAGTTTCATGAGAAGAAAACTAAAATGATTACTGAATTTGAAGAAGAAATATATGTAGCAAATAAGAAAATTTTAAAAACTCAGGTCAAACCATCACTTCCCAGCTTAAATTCCTTCATTACTACTCGACTTTGAGGTATTATACTTTTTAAGTTATAAGAAAAATCCTTTTGGGAAATGCTACTCATTCATCTCTTCTTCAATCTTCTCTGCACTTTCCACTTCTTATTTGCATGACACAATCTCACTGTCTTAACTTGTGTTCAATTTCCTGTCTAATCATGCTTCTCCCTCTCCCCACTAAGCTTCTGTCTAAACATATTGCCCTAGTCTTCACCTGACTAATTTGTATATATGTTTTAGCCCTTAACTTTAAGCCTTCAGACTTGGTGTAAGTCCTTCTCCAAACATGTTCTCATGCCATATTCCCACTGTCATACCACTTAATACATTATATTAATATGTGGGATCCACTCAGGGTCATGGCAAAAATACTAAGGGAAAATATTAGAGAAAGTTATAGAATATAGTCTCAACCCCTTTTGGAGGGCCTAAGGAATGTGGAGGGGTTACCTAACTAACACAAAGGAATGTGAGGGGTTTACCTAAGTAACTTGTTTAATCATGTGGTCTTAAAACTAATCTTTGAGCTGCATGGCCCTCTTGGGGTGAGGTCAACCCGGAAATTAACCTCCAATGGTGTTTGTTTTGGGCATCGGAATCTGTCTATATTTTTTATAGACAGATTTTATTAATCTGTCTATATTTAATCTATAACCTCTAGTAGAGTTGACTCAAGCCTTTGTCAATTGAACTTTACTGATAAATGTGAGTCTCATTGGCTGGGGAGGGCTGGCGGCTGCTATCTCTTTACAGCACTCTCTAGGGAGACTGTGAGTTGCCTCAGACACCCAGCCTGCTCATTCACTGTATTCTGTATGTGAGTGAATTTATTCATCCATCGCTGAGTCAGGGTCTGCAGGACAGACTCCTGTAGGTGGTGACCATGACAGTGGTGCCTAAGGTGGGGCGACCCTCATATTAATATTCCTTGGTTACTCATGAGATTCCTGATTCCTTTCAAATATGAGAAATAGAGCTTTGATTGGAATTTCTCTTGTAAATATCTTGTGTCTAGTATAAGTTTTGTCACATAGCAGGTGTTAAGTAACTTTTTATTTAATGAATTAATGTATATCTTATGGCATGAATTAACAAATTTGGAGCAGCTAATTTTTCTAAACTGTTGCTTGAATAAGTGCAAAGAATGATTTTATATTTTCATTTATCACCTCCCATATACTACACAGTCATAGCCAATATAATTCAAAAACATTGTTTTTATAACAAGAAACAAAGGAGAGATAGCAACACATATTATAAACAAACTATTTTATATAATGGGTTTATATAATTTGAGAAACAAATCACTAAGTTTATGATTACAATGAACAATATATGGTATTTAATTTAGTCTTAGAAATAATTTTAAAATAATATGGAGCAAAATGTGTTTTCCTCAATCTTATACAAATTTCTAATACCACCATCTGATTTTGAATGCATTTTTTTAAAAGGACTAGCAGTGGAATTGGAAGATGTTGAATTATGATATCTCTTCTGAGATGAATTTTCTTTAGTGGGAATTACTATCTGTTACAAATATTTTCACAGTTTATTTCAACTTTTATATGTCTACCATCTTGCCTCTATTCCAAATCTCCTTGTACCCAATATTCCCATTTTCCTGCTTCTGGATCCCTGACCATTCAACTAGGCCATTTAACACAGCACATGTATCTACATACATTCTAATCTTGATTAACTTCCTGTTCTACATGAACTGGATAATTAGATTATGCCATATGAAGCTTTGTCATTGGAGGGAATTCCATACCCTGTACCTTTCGAGAGCATTGGTTAATACAGCTGCTGTATATCTTCCACTTACATCTGTATACCATGCCAACCCTTCTGTAACCGAAGCCTAGGCTTGTTTTCCTTTTCAATCAGCTGGTCACATATGATGAACCATATGGCCATAGACCTGAGGGAGGGTGGTGCTGCTACTACAGCAGTAGTGGATGACATGATTTCTAAGAACCATGCCATTGCACCTTGATTGTTCACCTACTTGAAAACAGATATGCAACTACCAAGTATAGTATAGATTTCTTCTGAATCTGCTTGATTTTATGATTTGGGAGCCAGGATAGAACTTAATAGTTACAGATACATAGATACTTGGTGTTCCCTGTTTAAGTGCTTAATTTCTTCCAGGCAATGTTAAAAGTTTTTAAAATTGAATTTAATTATCTGCCACTGATGGTCTAAGCCTTGCTTCAGGACCTCAAGAGGAAATGTTTTGTTTCTCCTTCTGGGGCTTGCCATAACCTGTATGCAGCAGTATGGTTTTCAGTTCAGCAGATATTTTTTAAGTTATTGATATATCTAATATGATTGAGTCTACTTGGTCAGTATTCTTGGTTGGCAGAGCTGCTTTTGTTACAGACTGAGCACTTTCCTGTTCCAGAATCCACTGGAAAACTTATTTCACTGAGTGTATGATCTAGTGAAGCATTTTCCAGTGTGGAATACACTAGCTCTGGAATCCTACAGGCCAACCAGGTATTATGGATTAGTCTTCAAAGTGGAAAAAGCAAAATTTAATAATATATTCCTTGAGGAATCACCACACTGTCTTCCACAATGGTTGAACTAATTTACACACCAACAGTGTAAAAGTGTTCCTATTTCTCCACATCCTCTTCAGCATCTGTTGTCTCCAGATTTTTTAATGATTGCCATTCCAATTGGCGTGAGATGGTAACTCAATGTTGTTTCTGATTTGCATTTCTCTAATGACCAGTGATGATGAACATTTTTTCATATGTTTGTTGGCCTCATATATGTCTTCTTTTAAAAAAGTGTCTGTTCATATCCTTTGCCCACTTTTGAATGGATTTGTTTGTTTTTTTCTTATAAATTTGTTTTAGTTCTTTGTAGATTCTGGATATTAGGCCTTTGTCAGATGGGTAGATTGCAAAAATGTTTTCCCATTGTGTTGGCTGCTGGATCACTCTAATTATTGTTTCTTTTGCTGTGCAGAAGTTCTGGAGTTTAATTAGATCCCATTTGTCTATTTTGGCTTTTGTTGCCAATGCTTTTGGTGTTTTAGTCATGAAGTCCTTGCCTATGCCTATGTCCTGAATGGTTTTGCCTAGGTTTT
>CAUYLG010045513.1:0-154782 GCA_963573385.1 Cacajao melanocephalus | reverse complement strand
CCCTATCATCTCAGCCCAAAATCTCCTTAAACTGATGAGCAACTTCAGCAAAGTCTCAGGATACAAAATCAATGTGCAGAAATCACAAGCATTTCTATACACCAATAATAGACTAACAGAGAGCCAAATCATGAGCAAACTCCCATTCACAATTGCTACAAAGAGAATAAAATACCCAGGAATATAAATAACAAAGGATGTAAAGGACCTGTTCAAGGAGAACGACCAACCACTGTTCAACGAAGTAAGAGAGGACACAAACAGATGGAGAAACATTCCATGCTCATGGATAGGAAGAATCAGTATCGTGAAAATGGCCATACTGCTCAAAGTAATTTATAGATTCAACACTATCCCCATCAAGCTACCAATGACCTTTTTCATGGAACTGGAAGAAACCACTTTAAACTTCATATGGAACCAAGAGAGCCTGTATAGCCAAGACAATCCTAAGCAAAAAGATCAAAGCTGGAGGCATCATGCTACCTGATTTCGAAATATACTACAAGGCTACAGTAATCAAAACAGCATGATACTGTTACCAAAACAGAGACACAGACCAATGGAACAGAATAGAAGCCCTGGATGCAATGCCACACATCCACAACCATCTAATCTTTGACAAACCTGACAAAAACAAGCAATGAGGAAAGGATTCCCTTTTTAATAAGTGGTGTTGGGAAAACTGGCTAGCAGTGTGCAGAAAGCAGAAACTGGATCCCTTCCTGACACCTTACACTGAAATCAACTCCAGATAGATTAAACACTTAAACATAAGACCTAACATCATAAAAACCCTAGAAGAAAACCGAGGCAAAACCATTCAGGACATAGGCATAGGCAAGGACTTCATGACTAAAACACCAAAAGCATTGGCAATAAAAGCCAAAATAGACAAATGGGACCTAATTAAACTCCAGAGTTTCTGTACAGCAGAAGACACAATCACTAGAGTCAACTGGCAACCAACAGAATGGGAAAAAATTTTTGCAATCTACCATCTGACAAAGCGCTATTATACAGAATCTACAAAGAACTAAAGCAGATTTACAAGAAAAAAACAAACAAACCCATCCAAAAGTGGGCAAAGGATATGAACAGACACTTTTCAAAAGAAGACATGTATGAGGCCAACAAACATATGAAAAAGTGCTTATCATCACTGACTATTAGAGAAACACAAATCCAAACCACATTGAGATACCACCTCACACCAGTTAGAATAGCCATCATTAAAAAATCTGGAGACAACACATGCTGGAGAGGATGTGTTGAAACAGGAACACTTTTACACTGTTGGTGGGAGTGTAAATTAGTTCAACCATTGTGGAAGACAGTGTAGCGCTTCCTCAAGGACCTAGAAATAGAAATTCCATTTGACCTCGTAATCTCATTACTGGGTATATACCCAAAGGATTACAAATCATTCTATTAGAAAGACACATGCACACGTATGTTCATAGCGGCACTGTTTACAATAGCAAAGACCTGGAACCAACCCAAATGCCCATCGATGATAGACTGGACAAAGAAAATGTGGCACATATACACCATGGAATACTATGCAGCTATAAAAAAAAATGATGAGTTTTGTGTCCTTTGTAGGGACATGGATGAATCTGGAAACCATAATTCTCAGGGAACTGACACAAGAACAGAAAATCAAACACCACATGTTCTCACTCATAGGCAGGTGATAAACAATGAGAACACATGGACACAGGGAGGGCAGCATCACACACTGGGGTCTGTTGTGGGGGGGGCAAGGGAGGGAGAACCGGGGGTGGGGAGGTCGGGGAGGGTGGGGAGAAATGCCAGGTATAGGTGACAGGGGAGTGGAGGCAGCAAACCACATTGCCATGTGTGTAACTATGCAATAATCCTGCATGATCTGCACATGTACCCCAGAACCTAAAGTACAATAAAAAAAGAAGAAAAAGAAAAATACAGATGCTGTATTTAGTGAATGGGTAGCATTTTGCTTCATTGTTATTGCAAAATCCCAAAAACATGCAGCCACGTCTTCATTTCTTGACCTCTGATCTACAACTCTTTCTTTGTCTTGTAGCCTAAAAACTGCAGGAAATAGAAATGAATCACTTTCCCACCAACTTCTATTTCTTGTTTTCTTGCCAGGGGTTCTAGTCACCCACTTAAGCATCTTAAGTCAATCAAACTTTTATAACCAAATCTCCTTAAGAAATGCAAAACTCACTTCCCACCAAACAACCCTAATTTAGCACAAACTTTAAATTTCAAAGGAAATTTGAACATGCTTTGCTTTAAATGTCAGGACTAGATTTTCAGACGGAATAATTAAGAGGGAGGAGACACTTCCTTCCAATAAAATAGATTGCTAGTTTGTGCAAAGTACTAAGAATAATATGTTTTTTTCCATATGCTACTAATGGGCATCCTGATGATCACATGAAGCTTGCTTCTTTGTCATGATCGCCAGGAAGATGACACTATTTGCCCTAAAATACAAAGGACAGACACCCGCTCTTAAAAGGCAGATCTATCAGCTTGTGTCCTCTATTACGCCTGCAGTTTTCAAGTATCATTACTCATTCTCACAACAATCTATAATCCCTTTTTCATGTGGATGAGGCTTGTGGATTATTTTTTCTTACTATTATATAACATATCATATTTCTTATATAAGCAAGCAGTTTTTTAGAACATGAAATTCTGCATTGTTTAGAATGAATGAGATTCATGCAGTTTTAGAAATGTTTTAGAAATTTTACTGAAACATATGATTTTTAAAGTTTAATGTTTAGAATCTGATCATCGTGACTGAAAAGTTATGTTATAAACTGATTTATACAGCATAATTTTCCAATTCAATGGGGATGAAATCAACCTCCAAAAGTGCCAAACACTTTCAAGATGCCAGAAAACAAATAGAAAGCAGATCTTTGGAGATATTTTTGCCCAACACAAGCATTTTCACACTACATCCTATCTTCTCTCCAAGGCTGTTTTCTGAAGGTCCTTCCATTTCTCTAATTACATCAGAAAAGGCTTCTCAGTTACTAAAATGTACTGTCCCTTTTCAACACTTATCCCTAATGCATTTTTACAAAGGGAGTAAGGGATGGGTTTCTGCCAGCACCAGGGAGCTATAAGCGGTTCCCACAGGGGGTGAGAGACAGAGTCTACCTAAAGCTTCCATCAAAACTGTAAATCCCAAATCCGTGAATGCAAAGGTTTTACATATTGAAAAGTGTTATCATGATCTTTGTGTCTTACCAAGAGATGTGATATTTAATAACTTTAAATATCTCCAAAGACTGACTTCAAGATAAGTGATATTCTCAGTGAGGTAAATGTGCCCAATACCTGTGGCAATCAATGAGGGCAGACACAAAAATTACATTTAGCTAAATTACAAAAGCTCTTCTTCCTTTTATTTTTCATTTTTCTTCATTTTAAAATGTTCGTTAGATTAGGAAACAAAGCCATATATAATAAATGCTTTTGCTTTATCAGGTGTGAGCACTCAAAAATGATTACAGCTTGAGGATGCACAATCACAAAAGTTTGAAGACCACTGAAAAAACTGGGTGAAATCTGTCAGGAATACATGCTGAAAGCCCTGGTCTTAATTAAAGTTGTACTAAGTAGCGAGCTATTGACGCCATTGTCAGCTTTAGGACAAAGATAAAGTACAATATTTTTTTTTCAGACGGATTCTCTCACTCTGTCACCCAGGCTGGAGTGCAGTGGCACGATCTCAGCTCACTGCAACCTCCGCTCGTGGGTTCAAGCCATTCTCCTGCCTCAGCCTCCTGAGTAGCTGGAATTATAGGTGCACGCCACCATGCCCAGCTAATTTTTGTATTTTTTTTAGTAGAGACCAGGTTTCACCATGTTGGTCAGAATGGTCTTGAACTCCTGACTTCATGATCTGCCTGCCTAGACCTCCCAAAGTGCTGGGATTGTAGGCATTAGCCACCTGGCCAAAGTACGTTTTTTTTTTTTAAAGAGAAAACTGACCTTCTTGTATAAACTATAGACTCCAGACACAAAATACATAGAAAATGCTGTCTTTAAGAGTAGGTGATGATTGCTTGGTACCTTAGTCAGTTTGTGCTTCTATAACAAAAGTACCATAGATGAGGTGGCTTAAACAACTGAAGTGTATTTGTCATAGTTCTGCAGGCTGGAAGTCTGAGATCAGGGTTCCAGCATGGTCAGGTTCTGTTGAGGACTCTCTGCTTGGTTTGCAGTTGGCCATATTCTGGTTGCGTCCTCATGTGGAGGGGAGCAGAAAGAGTTAACTCTCTGGTCTCTTCTTACAAGGACACTAATCTCATTCACGAGTGTTCCATTCCCAAGACCTACTCACTTCCTAAGCACCTTACTTCAAAATACCATCACATTCGGGATTCAATTTCAATGTATGAATTTTGGGGGAACACAAACATTCAGTCCATATCACCTGGGGACAGAACACTCCAAAGATATTTTGAATGATGAATTTCACCCTTTCCCTATTTACCTCACTAAATTGTTACAGACACAGAGACTTATGAAAGAAAATGAATATTTTCTCTTTAGTCATTGTCATGCTTAAGGAAATTATGCTGAACTCATTTGCATGGAGATGATTCAGCCTTCTGAACGATTTCCTTAACTAACACAGTTATTATTATAGATGAGTGTTATATAATTGAAAAGCTTAAAAGAGGCTGTAACCATCCTTGATATATTCTAACTCATAAAGAAAATATTGCTGATGATTGAAACCAGTTGATTTTGCAGAATATGTGCTGATCATAAAGAAGCTTTGCAATTACCTTTTGAATTTCAAATATAAACTTAGAACAATTGAGAAAAAAAGAACTCCTGGTAAAAATTTCTACCTGTGTTTTATCATTAGTTGTGCAACTGATAGTTCATATTTATGTAACACTATGTGCCAGGTATTGTTCAGATTCTTGTTCATTATTTCATTTTATTATCACAACTTTATGACTTATGTATTATCAGGTATGATTATTATCACCACTTTACAGAGAATAAAATTAAGGCAGAGAGAAGTTCAGTAACTTACCCCAAGGTCTCACAGAGCTGGGATTTAATCTTTGCTCTTAAACTCACTAAACTAAACCAATTCTGAATAAGGATAAATAAGACAAGTTTAACACTCTGACTCATACACAGAATAACTTAAGAGTAAGGGAAAACCGGTGCAGGCCACAAGAATAACTTACGAAGGTCCTCCGTGGAACATTACACAAAGTGTGTTGGATAATGTTTATCTTTTAACAACAAAAGTAGAAGTGGTGACTAAATTCTCTCTGTGCCTAGACTCATAGGATTTAGATGCAATCAAAGAGGACATGGATGAAGCTGGAAACCATCATTCTCAGCAAACTGACACAAGAACAGAAAACCAAACACCACATGTTCTTACTCATAAGTGGATGTTGAACAATGAAAACACATGGACACAGGGAGGGAAGCATCACACACTGGGCCTGTTGGGGATTGGGGGGGCTAGGGGAGGGATTGCAGGGGGTGGGAGGAGTAGGGAGAGATAACATTAGGAGAAATATGTAATGTAGATGATGGGGTGATGGATGCAGAAAACCACCATGGCACATATATACCTATGTAACAAACCTGCATGTTCTACACATGTGCCCCAGAACTTAAAGTATAATAAATAAATTTTTTAAAAAACTGCAGGTCTGTATTTCCATAATAACGTTGCACCCACAGCCTTGTGAACACAAGAAGACAAAAGGAAACTAGAAAGAAACAAGATTTTCTAAAAGACCATGACATATAATGTTGATTAGAGCCAATCTCTTCAACTGTTTTCTTTTGCCCTTAGGTGCAATCATGGCAGAAGCAGTTAATTCTATACCCTCCCCTTTGCTACTTTCATATTTTGTATGCTCTGTTTCATTGCATTCACCATGCTATTATAACTTCACACCTTCTGAAGGGCTTCTGCTCCTGCTTAGAGCTGGCCTACAGCTACTCTCTTCATGACTCAGATAACTGCTCAAGGCTTTGCTTCCTCATCTCCAATCTGAAACTTCAATCTCGCTGAGCCCCTAGTCTTTGGCTTCACATCCAGTATGGCTCTTTTTATAGTCACATGGATCACCTGCCAAGTTTTACTTTTACTACTACCGGTTGAGCATATCGAATCTGAAAACCTGAAACTTGAAATGCTCCAAAATTCAAAACTTTTTGAGCATCGACATGACACCATGACAAGTCAGCCTGAACACACTATTTTTTTTACTATATTAATGGCGTGTCATATTTTTATGGCTATATTTACATGTGAATGAGTATAAGAAAATAATTCCTTCTGTGTACAATATAAATTTAGAGTCAAGAGTGATGGTGATGCCAAACAACCACAGGTTATCCACACAGGTGGCTGAGACAGTGACACTTTTGCTTTTTCATGGGTCAATGTCTGCCAACTTTGTTTTGTATACAAATATTTAAAATACTGTATAAAATTACCCTTGGGCTATGTGTATAATGTATATATAAATCACAAATGGATCTCATGTTTAGATTTGGGTCCCATTTCCAAGATATCTCATTACTTATGTATATGCAAATACCTCAAAATCTGAAAAAGAAATCTGAAATCTGAAATACTTCTATCTCAAGTATTTTGGATAAAAGATACTAAACCTGTGCTACTAATAGCCACCTGCAGGCACTGCATTAAGTACTCAGCATTCGTTTACCACAAATGTAGATCAACCATGCAAGGCAAGAGCTATCATCCCTAGGATCCTAATATACAAGGGAGGCCAGAGAAGTTTCTCTTGGGGAGTGACATTTGAGTTAATAGCTTAAGTATGAAAAGAGTTTCAACTAGTGAATACTAGAAACTACAACCCCAGGCAGATGGTTCAGAACATATAAAGGTTTTCAAGTAGGAAAAAGCCCAGAACTAACAATATGCTAATGTAGCTAGAGAAAAATTAGTGAGGGGCAGAGTAGCAGAGTGGCCCAAGAAGAGACCATGCAGGCCAGGGAAGACAGAATAATGCTGGCTTCATGATATACTTCCCCCACTTAACTATGCACCCAGTAATGCCATGGACCGTGTTTCCATATTTTATTCATGTGCGCTCCCAGAGTCTAGCATATTTGCTCACACTTAACGTTAGTTTGAATATTGGTTTCAGAATTGCTGGTGGCATTTGTGATGAATTGGTGGTGGTATCGGCGATGGAACTCTGATGGAATTGCTGATCACATCGATAGAGGAATTGTAGTAGTACTACTTACTATTCACTAGAGTAGAAACACAGTGACTGTCTATTGATGATCACCTCCTAAATGAAGACCTGTATTAATGTGCCATATGTTATAATCATATCATTCAAAGGCAAATGACAGTTAACACTGAAGACTAGATGAGGAGGTGAAAAGCAATTAAAATGATTCACCTGGTTTTATTAATATGTGTGACCAGAGGCAGACTTAAGAATTTTGAAAAGCTGAATTTAAATAATTTATATTCCTTAATGGCCACATACCCAGCATAATTCTTTCTGTACTTCTGGAATATGCTCTAAATCTGGTGTAAATACAGTCTGACCCTCCTTGAATCCTTTAAGTGTAATGTCATCTGGGAATGTTCTCACAGAAATAACAGATTTGAAAAGCCTAAAGATCAATTTTACATTTCTATTAGTAATTTGGTATTCATCCAGATGGGGAAAGGAACCAGAAACACCCTCTTTCATGAGAATGTTATAAATCACAAGTTCCTTTAAAAATTTACAGGCACCATCATACCAAATACTACTATAGGGATGAGGAAGACACAGTCCCTGATCTTTAGTATCCATCTAATGATACCACTTATTCAGCACCACATACTTGTATTAAGCATATCATGTCTATTATATTACTTAAGCTAATGAAAATGTTATCATTCCTATCTTATTCTTGAGGAAACTGAGACCTAGAGGCCTTTCCTCTTGGGAAAACCACACAATTATGTCAGCCAGACCCCTATTGATTTCAGTAGTGATGGTATAATGTTCAAGAAGCTGAAGAAGAAACCCAGAGCCAGAGAATGAAACACAGGATTTATTGAGGAGACTTTCATACACGGCAATTCAGCGGTGGTAGGGTGGACAGGAGAACTGTGACCACTTGTAAAAATCAGGCAGTTTACATAGCATTTCTACTTAGCTTTCTCCTCCAGCAACTTCCACCTGGCAATCTTCATTTAACCCAAAACAAACAGCCTAGATACTCTGTCTGGCCTGTGTTCCAAAGGATGGGCTGGAAGTTCAGATGTTCTTCATAGATATGAATGAATCCCTGGGTTGGCCACTCTTGGATTCCTTAGCCCAGAACTCCAAACTCACATTCTTCTTAGACCACAGGGTCTAAGAATAGAATTCAGGGTATGCTTAAGTTACCGCTGTCAGGTACATCTGCCATACAACTTGCTGTTCATGAATCTCACCACCTCACACCCCCCCCCAACAACTCGCTCCCTGGATAAAGACACTGGGAAATATTTAAGTGTTGCTTAGTACATCAGTGAACTTTAAAGCTAAGGATCCAGGGTCTATGGGTGAGAATTTCATAGGAAAGTTCCATAGCATTTTTTGGATCCCTAAGAAAGGAGTCAAGGACAAAGAAACACCTGAAGGACAGACACTGGTGATGACTCTGAAGTACACATGGGCACACATTGTTTGAGCAGGGTGACTGATTTTGACCAGTGTATTGTGTAGAGTGATGCCAGGACTTGGAAGGGGATGGATGACTTAAGTGCACAGGGTCAAATAATGAGCAGTTAACCTCAATGAGTAACCAATTAATTCATTAATCATTTTGTGTTTTTCTCATAACATTTTTTCCAAAGGAATTTAAAGCAAAAATCTATATCAAAATAAGAGAAAACCATCTGCTGAACTCTACCAATAATTATTTTATGCCTAGCTCACTGATTTCTGAAATTCTACAGTCAGAAAGTTGTCTCTTTAAATCAAAGCACTATCCTCAGAAATAAATTAGGAATTACTAGGCATGGTGTAACTTAGAGAAAATTAATTTGCTTTTGTTTTTTTCTCAGAACAGCTTTGATTAATTAAGTTGAGAGTTGTGGTAAGAATTATAATTAGTAAAGAAAGGGAAAGTTTGGAAGGGAAAGGCTAGAGGTGATTTCTATCAACTTACAGTTTAAAAATTACAATGTGAAAATCCCTGGCTTTACCTAGGTATATCCCTAACAGAAATATGTACATGCTTACCAAAGATATGTTCCAGACTGTTGAGAGAGTACTGTTATCAATAGCTAAAAATTGAAAGTACCAAATTTTCCACCAATACTAGAATAAAATAATTGTATATTCATGCAAAGGAACACTATAAGAACCAAGGGTAAGTTAACTAACTATTGCTACATAAAACAACATGGATGAATCTGACAGATGTCAGATGTCATGATCAGCACAAAAGGACTATACAAAAGAGTTCATATTAGGGGATTTGATTTAACCAAATACAAAAACAAAAACAAAAACAAAAAAAAAAGAGGTAAATCCAAGCTATACTGCTAGAAGTCGGGACTGTAAGTGCTGTCACAGGGCAGGGCAGTTGTGACTGGTGTGGGGCAATAAGGAAGGTTTTGTGGTGCTCGAGTGTGTATGTTCAGTTTGTGAAAATTTCTGGGTCTCTACATTAATGTCATAGCCATTTTCAGTATGTATATTATGACTTTAAAAAAAAAAGAAGCAAAAGCCAAAAAAAAAAAAGAAAACAAACAATTGATTTTACATCAGAAGTCTACCTTAAAAATTAGGTATTTAATAGGTTTATAAAATCTTAGGTGATCAACATCTGTAAGTCTTAATTAAGTTCTTTGTCTATAAAATAGATGCCTATCACAACGGATTAAAATAGATTATAAATCATAATATGCTTCATAAATTATAAAGTTCTGTACAACTGTTAATTACTTAAACCAGTGGTTTGCAACTCTTGCTGCGAATAAGATTCACCTAAGGAGATTAACAGGGGCATCTACATAGGTATGTTATTCCCATTACTCTACAGATTTTTCTTTCCTAGGTCTGGAAAAAATCCAGTGCATCTCTATTTTCAGCACTTCCACAAGTGATATAGCCATAGCTTTGGACCACTGATTTAGAAAATATTTTCTTATTTCAAAAGTTAATACCCCATTTTGGTTTTGTTTCTGAGATTTGCATAACTCATCTACATTTTGCCAATCACAAGTTACAGACACAATGAAATTTCAGGAAGTGTAATGCATTTAGAGTAACAAATATCTAATGAGTAAGCAAGAGCCTTAATGAGCAAAAAGATATCTCATATTAAACCAGGCACCCAGAAGCAAAAGTTGTGTGTATGTGTGTGTATTTGTGAAAAACTCACAAATAAATTATAAGGTCAGAACACCTTCCTAGTAATATACAAAGCCTGAGTACCTGCCATTGTATATCTATGCCAGAAATCACGATCCAATTTATGCTTTGGTTTTGTTTTCCCTCCACTCACGAAATGAGCACCAGATGTCAAAACAGTTGTTTATAACATTTCTTTTGACATCCTTTTCATGTTTTTAATTGTATGTTGTTCCAACAATGAGGCTTCTTAGACTTATAAAACTGCTAGACTTCAAGAAGTGTATCCATTCCCATCAATGAGTAAAATGCATAAAATCAGAATGGTTTGGAGTTTTTCTTTGCATCCCTATGAGATTCAAATTGCATCATTCATCTCCCCCTAATTTTCTCCTTAGACAAATTCATTACACACAAGAAAGAGTTCAGAGCAAAGCAATCCAACATTTGCAATTTACTTGTGTACATGTTGCCCCAACAGTAGATACTGAATAATGGTTGAATTTAACAGATTAGTCATTTTGAAACTAGATCATTTCCTATAGCCACAGATAGAATACTAGATTTTATGTAGCCTAGTTGTTGAAATGCAGTTAAAACCAACACTTCCTCAAATACATGAAGCTGTAGTTGAATGAGAATTTATTGGCCAACATAGTTTTGTAGTGGATTACATCTGAATTGAATTTTAGTGCTGCTATGTGCATATTAAATGCTTTCTTTACTTCCTGTTTTAGAACCCTGGTTAGCATTATTTATAACCTAGAAAATAATCTAGTCTAGTAACATTCTACACTTTTATCATCTTTATGTATGGAATAATCTGTCATCTAGATCACATTCTGATTTGTTTATATATATATATATATAACAATGAAGCCAGGTACAATGGCTCATACCTGTAATTTTAGCACTTTGGGAGGCCAAAGCAGATGGATAGCTAGAGCTCAGGAGTTCAAGACCAGCCTGGGAAACAAGGTAAAACCCTGTCTCTACTAAAAATACAATAATAATAATAATAATAATAATTAGCCACACACCATGTATGGTGACACATGCCTGTAGTCCAAGACACTTGGAAAGCTGAGGCAGGAGGATCACTTGAACCGGGAGGCAGAGGCTGAAATGAGCTGAGATTGCACCACTGCACTCCAGCCTGGGTGACAAAATGATACCCTGTCTCAAATAAACAAATAAAACAATGAAAAGCCACTTTTTAATGCAATCTCTTCTCAGTTTTTTTCTTAGAAACTTGCTTACAATTAATTATGTATAATTCATTAACTCCTACCTTAAAGGCACTACAAAAATAATAGGTACATCATTTATGACTATCTGAGGAAAAACAGAGATTACAAAAAAGAAACTGAGTAGTAACATAGAAATAATATGTCATTTTTCATTTTCAACAAATCATGTCATCAAGACAATGCAGAGAATTATAGAATTATAGAATATTATAGAATATTCTGAACAGCAAACATTAAAAATTTACATTCTGATTAGTGTTATTTTATCACATAAATAATTTAAATAAAAGTTTCATAGTGTTCTGTCATTTGACATTGCTAAGGTATGAACTCTCCAACAAAAGTTGAGATTTTTCAATCTTCAAAGAAAATCTAAACTTTAATCCTTTACAGAGTGAGGGATAAAATCATTCTACCACTTAGTGCAGAGAATATGCTGAGTTAAATGTCTTGATACCTTAGTACTCTGTCTCTTTTCTTTCTGTTGCTTCTTGAAACCATCTGAAGATCGACTATCATTCCTGTAGAGCTGACCCAGTCTTTCATGGCTTATTTCTGCAGCTGTCTCTCACTGTCTCTGTCCCTCTAATCCATGTTCTCTTATGTCTTCTCTCTTCTTCCCCTGACTTTCTTCCCTCATTTTCCAGGTGAGTTGGGGGTCTTTCCATCCACAGTGGGACTACTGCCTTACATTTCTCAGTTGGAAGATGAATCAGTTGGACAATTTTGTGGGACATCTTTGATATAGATGTCTTGCTAAACCTTGATGGGTCTCAGGGTTTTGGTTTGTTTGTTTTGTTTTCTTCTTTGTTTTGGTGATAAGATAAACTTGATTGAGCAAAGGTCTGGAAAGATGAGTTTACTTTTGGTCAAAATGAGACAGACAACTGATTTCAACATTTCTTTTTCTCTAGGTATGTGATAAGGACAAAAGCTAAAACTCTCTCAAATGATAGTTGAAATATAGATTTAAGGGTGCTGTGAACAACAGAATTGCCTTTAAAACCATTTCATCCACACAATACCATAGTTGAAAGCATGAGATACTAAGAGTCATATTACCTACGTTCAAACACCAGCTCTACCACTTACTAGCTGTGAAACCGGGGGAACTTCTCTACGTCAGTATTAGGAATGATAATAAATTCTATTTCGTAGGATCACTGGAAGAATTTAACAAGTCCATACATTTAAGGCACCTAGAATAGGGCCTGATAGAACATAAATGTTCAAATATCAAATTATTTTAATATATTTCTGGTTTCATTAGGCCAGCAAAAGTAAGGTAAGTATCTATACTCTGGATAGTGAGAATCACAACAGGAAAGTGACTACACTCTACTTTTCATGAATGAAAAAGGAGCTAATTAGAAAGTGGCCAATAGCATCTGTCCTCAGATTGGGAATGGGAAAAGACCCTTCCCCTGTGCTTTTCCAATTGGTGGCCATCTAACAACAACCAATAAAATTCAAATTGATTGATTTATACCTGTCTTTTTCTATCAAGGTGCCTTAATATTGCTAAGTAATGCTAAATTCTAGGATGATTCTAGGGAGCCTGAACCATCCAGACATCCCTAAAGAATAAATGAAGGGTTGGTGGAAAGCTGTTTGGTCTGTACTGATGAGGCTTTGCCAACTGCATCACTAATCCAGGGCTTCAGATATTTTACTAAAAGTTTGTTTGCTCTAATCTTTTCTAAGACCTTTCCCTACCTAGTCTCACTTCCTCCTTACAGCAATTCTATGCAACAGAGTTCATCGTTTTCTCCATCTTATATATGACAGTTCACTATTTTCCAGGCACTTAAAGTTCAGATAAAAATCATCCAGATATATACAGTCACTACTCACTTAGAATGTATTCTCACAGAGAAAAGACATTCACCCTATTAATAAAATATGTACTTAAAATTGTTATACACACCTAGAGGAGCTACACAAGGTACTATTAGTTAATACTATATGCAGACCTGGTTTTAGAGACCAAAGAAGGACAAAGTATATGTAAACATATAATTGGTAGCCCAGGGGGATGTCCAAGTAAAGGGTTCTGTGTTTGCAACGAAGCTTGCTATAGAGAGCCTTGGGTGAGACTCAGAGCTGTGCTAACTTCAGATGTGACTCAGAATAATCCCAGCTGGGGTGATTATGGGAAGAGACTTCTATTTGAGGAAAGGAAAGAAAAGGGGACTTTGTCTTACAGCTTGGGTATCAGCTCAGCCACGGTGGGGTACAGCAACAAGCACATTCTTGTGGTCCCCGAGTGTAAGCCTAGGCTCTTGGACGGCATTTCTGGACCCACCCTGGGCCAGAGGGAAGCCCAGTGCCCTGAATGGTAAGTCCCAGGCCTAGGAACATTCACCACAATCTTACTGAAGAGCCCTTGGGCTTTAAGTGAACATTGGTGCTGGCCTGGCAGAACCCCACCATGAGCTGATGGTGGTTGTGGCCAGAGGGAGAGGCACCTCTGCATGTGGAAAGGGGAGAAAAGAGTGGGAATAAATTTGTATTGTGATTTGTGTCAGCTTAGCCACAGTAGAATAGAACAACAAGTAAATTTCATCATGACTAAGTGGGATTTATCCTAGGGATACAAGGATAATTTAACACACACAAATCACCATGTCAAAAGAATGAAGAGAAAAATCCAAATGATTATTTCAACAGATCTCAAAAAAGCATTTGATAAAATCAACATCCCTTCATGATAAAACTCCTCAAAAAACTGGGTATAAAAGTACTACGCCTCAACACAGAAAAGCCAAGTGAAGAACAAATCCACAGATGGTATCATGCTGAATGGGGAAAAATTGAAAGCTTTTCCTGTAATATCTGGAGTAAGACAGGGATGCCCACTTTCATCACTGTTATTCAACATAGTAATAGAAGTCCTAGCTAGAGCAATCAGACAAGAGAAAAAAGTAAAGGGCATCAAAATAGAGAAGGTAGAAGTCAAATTATCCTTGTTTGAAGATAATATACTCTTATGGTTGGAAAAACCTAAGGACTCTATCCAAAAAACAAAATTTAGAACTGATTAAAAAATTCAATAAAGTTGCAAGGTAAAAAATTAACACAGAAAAATCACTAGCATTTCTGTATGCCAACAATGAACAATCTGAAAAACGAATAAACAAAGTAATCCCAACAGCTACAAATAAAATAAAGTACTTAGGTGCAAACTTAATTAAAGAAAGGAACTCTACAATAAAAACTGCAAATCATTGATGCAATAAATTAAAGAGGACACACAAAAATGGAAAGCTATTCCATGTTCATGGATTGAAAGAATCGATATTGTTAAAATGTCCATATTACATGAGCAATCTACATATTCAATGCAATCTCTATTAAAATATCAATGAAAGTCTTCGCCACAATAATATAGAACCACAAAAGCCAAAGCTATCCTAAATACAAATAAAAATTAAAAAACAAAACTGGAGAGATCACATTCTGACTTCAAATTAAACTACACAGATACAGTAACCAAAACAGCATTGCACTAGCATTAAAACAGACACATAGACCAACGGGATATTTTATTTTTGATTCTTTGATTGCATTTCTAATAGCAATAGTTGTTTTAAATGATAGAAAAATCTCAACTTCCATTTCAAATGTGATAACATATCAAAAATTTTTTATTGTTTTTCTAAATCTGGGTTCACAAAATGAACCAAGATAATTTGCAGATGGTTTACTAAAATAAGTCCCACTTAAAAGTAATTAGAAAATCTGTAGGCACTTCAATTTAACAGAAAAAAGCAATCCTGTAAATAGGAAACCAGAGTGTCCTACCTGATAATGCTGATAGAAGCCTATTGAAAATAATAGAGCTTCTCCACTAATTTGGTTGACCTATTCATTTCCTGGATGAGTAATCCTCACCTTTGCTTGCCTTCACTTTAGCCAAGGGAAAGGTCCTTCTTGCCTGGCTACATAAAATGAGAAAATAGTGCCAATCCAGAAAGCTGCAATGGACTTAGCCCTTTGCATTGATGTTGCCATAGCTTTTGGAAGGCAACCCATAGGCCATCAAAAGACTCAGAACCAGAACTTTCCATATTTAGTGGATTAACTACATTTTACTAGATATGTCATTTTTCAAACTTTTCTACAACTATACTTTGAATATACCACACTTGTAAAAATTTGCATCTTAAGTTTTGATTTCTGATTGCATGTCTAATCCCTAGGAATAGTATAAACATTGTTACTCTAGCAATAATCTATACCTTTCTACTTTTTTCCTGCCATATTTCTATTTTATGTGCTCTCCATTACATGTACTTCTGAATAGTAAGTACATGCTTCAGATTCAGATCCACTTCAAAATATACTGAGTTTTCTGTGCATAAATGTCACTTTAATGACAATAATAGTACATCTTATGAATGTACCATTAATAAATAGCTCATTTCTTCAGTGTTCAGCATTCAGGCTACTTCTATTCTTTTGTTATAATAAATATCGCTTTGATGAATATCATTTTCCATTAATCTTCATCTGCATTTTATGCTACTTTTAAGGTAGAAACCCAGTAGAAAGATTCAAAGATCATGAATACTTTCAGCTATTGAGATACGCTGCCAAGTGCTTTCACCAGAAGTTGTAAAAGTTTTCAGCTGGAAACTGCTTATGATAAAATGTTATTTTAAAAGCTGAGGATAAAATTTAACACATAGTGTGCACTTAACCTGTGAAGTACAAAGTGAGGGGGTGGAAGTGGTCTGGCTGGAGAACTATTTTATCACTGCCATTGTCTAGAATTGCCCAAACATGGTGAAAACTAAAAGCAGGCCCAATTTTTGTTGGTTTTACTATTGCTATTAAATTCCCTTCAAACAACGCAACCCCTTGTGCTTACACCTGAGATGGTCACTGCTTTTAATTACATAAATGTATATACATAACGTAAGAGCCATATATCAAGTTGTTGACACAAGCAATGTGTAGTTTATTTATTCAACAATATTTATTGTGTACGCTTTATGTGCCCATGCCACATGAGGCGCTAGAGACAGGATGTTAAATAAGACAAAGTTCATGCTCTCAAGAGGTAAAGTGGGATTGGAATTATGGGCAATTTTTTATTCTATTCTACATACTGGCAGTGCCTACCTTTTGTAAAAGTGAACAAATTACTTTTATTTTTGAATAATAGTAAATGCATTAATTACTAGAAGTTAAAACTGCTATAACAAAATATATTAATAGCCATTCTTTAATCTTGCAAACTGGATTCATTACTCCTTCCACAATCCTTTGTTTTCATACAAGGGGTCATTTGAAAGACCCAAAGAGAGACAATATTAAAAAACGCAAATTGATGAATGTAGGTTGACAAATCTGGGGAAATTTCCATGTTCAAAATAGGCCCTCCAATCCCTCCCCTGACTCCACTGGTCTGCCCAAAGACACACCCTCAAAAAGGGTCATGGAATGCATCAGATACAACTAACTATAGATACTTTATAAATTTGATAGAACCACAATTACAAAGAGGATTTGAGGGTGTTACAAACTGTGTCTGAGTCATTGCTAAGTCATCAGCTCTGTTACTTTAAACTTTTGAAATGATTGAAGAACATGTGCTTTGTTAGCAACCTGGGGGAAGGGATGGGAAAATTCTCTGAGAAATTTATGCCAAGAGGGAAGGAATTAACAGAAGTGATGCCTGCTCTGGTGGTGTCATATAAGATCAGGGAGTTGAGGCTTCATGAACTCAGGCCACTTCCTTCATCATACAGAGGACGTCATCATCCATTTATTCATATTACAAGTATTTTTGATTCATTTAGGTAGGTTATAAACACACTATACTGGGCATATAGAAGTGAATTAAATATTCAAAGTTTTGTCCTCATGGCTCTTACAATTTAATAAGTCTAATAAAATAAGAAAACAAAGTAAATAAATCCATGTTTTCAAATTTGTTATAATATAAAAAAACACTGTGGTCTGAGAGAGAAAGATAAGGAACCCTTATTAAAGATGAGATATTCACAGCAAGACCTTCTGGGGAAAGAGACATTCCAGCTGAATCCCAGAGGAAAAAAGTGCTAGACATTATAGAGTGAAAGGATAAAATTTCAGGTCAAGGAAATGGAAGGTGAGAGGCTATGACTCAGGATTGGTAGCATAAGAAGCTCTGAGAGACCACTTGGCTAAAAGGAAATGAACAAGTGGGAGAATGATGTGAGAATGAAGTTGGAAAGGTGGGCAGAAATTAAGTTATCAAGTAGAGAGATAACTACAGACCAGTAGACAGAAATATATGGTTGAGGCTTGGAGGAATTTGGGAAAGGTTATAATGGAAGGGACTTCATAGAAGTAGAACTGCTGTGACTTCAGTACACATAGGAATCCACTATATTTTCCCTTGGAAGAAAGGGACCTAGAAAGGTGAGTTCATAGGGAAGTCATAAATGTCACTGTTGCTGTGCATCTTCATAAGTCCCAGGTAGCAGGAATTGGAAGGAGAGGGTATCAAATGGTCGGCCTGCCCATAGTGTCTAATGACTAAGCAACACGAGTATGGTTACCAAGTAAACCAGAGTGATCACTGGTCATTCCCATCCTACTTTATCTGCAAACTGCTTACAAAATGAAATTCAGTGTCTCTAATCTCTGACTGTCTGCAATATGCACAGTATGTTTAAGTCTGATAGTAGCATAGAATGATAGTTTATTTCTTTATTCCTTCTGAAGCCATCTTCCTCTCAATTTGAGATTTTTTTTTATATGGATAATGCAGGTCACAGAAGGAACTGTTCTTTTTTCTTTGAATAGACCAAGTCTAGGAATGATAAATAATAAATAACTAAATTCAAGTTGATCTCAAGCCAAAAGGAAAATCTGATGATATAATGAAATATTATTAACCATATGGAAATAACACTTTAATTGCAACACTAATTCTGCTACCAATTAGATTAGTGCAGAAAAGACTGAATGATGTCACTTCAATATTAATTGGTCTTTCAAAGCTTAAACAGAAATGGCTATTTTAAATCACTTTAGGACAACTACAGGCACTGATTTTTTAAAATAGTGCTGTGAAAAGAGAAAAAAATAAGTGCAAAGAGGCTTAAGAACATTATTAAACTCATTTATTATTCTTTTTTTAATGTAAATTATAGAAACCTTACAAAATCTACAGAAGGAAAGATAATAGGCTATAATGAAATATGCATTTATTTTTTAAATGGGAAAAGAACTATTGAATCATAAATGGCAAACCCATTAGGAAGTTATGTAAACATTATCCCTTTGAGTAATATAAATTCCATATCACCCTAATGTCTATGCCCCAATAGTTTTATTCATTATCATGAATTTCAGAAGTCTCATTCTTTCACAATATATTTCAAAGGCATTTTATTTTCATTTTTAACAATTAAACAATTTTATAGTCTCATATCTTCAAAATATATTCCGCAGTTTGTTAAAAATAAATGGGACTTCCTAGTGATTAAGAACATAGATAATGAATTAACTTGATTTTGTTTTACTTCATTGCTATCTTGCACCTTCAAGAATTACAATTTTTAAGACTGGAAACAGCAAAGGCCATGGGTAGTTCAACATTTCAGACATCTTGTATATTCTTTGATATAATCCTGCCATAAGGACTTTGAATTAAAAATAAACAGAAAAAAAAATTCTTCAATCCCCTCTCTAGCTTCACCTCTTACCAAGGGAACAGACTCATGACCTAAGAAGAAATAGGTTCTAGAGTCAGACATACCTGGATTCAAATTCTTGTTAATCCATAATTATATACTTGAATACATAAGTTATTAAAACACTTTTGGGCCTTAGCTTTCTACTCTGGAAGACAGACACAAAGATACCCCACAGGAACCACTTACAGGGTGTGTAACAGGATCTAATATAGTACTTAGCATACATTAGCTATTCCATAAATATTCATTTTGCTTTCCTTAAAAGTCATTTGGCATACATTTTCAAAATCTGGCTGATTGACCCTGTGCCTCACTAAACATCTTTTCAAATTCTAGAAATCTTCTGTATAAGTGTAGGGTCAAAACAGTGGAGTCATACTGAATTATCTTGGATAGAACACATAAACTTTCTAAGCCTATTTCCTTGTCAGTAAGATGGACAGTAACACAGCTTGTTTCGCTGGGTGAGAGCAGAATTTCTCAGCCTCAGAATTATAAACATTTTGGACGAGATCATCTTTTGTTGCAGGGGGTTGTCTTCATAATTCTAGGATATTTAGCAGCATGACCAGCCTCTATCCAACAGATGGCATAAGTAGCTCCATCCCAAGTCATAACAACCAAAAAAGTCTCCAGACATTGCCCAATTTCTTCTGGGGAACAAACTCAGCCCCCATTGAGAACTACTGGATTAGAATAACTAAGGTAACTTGAAAATTACTTAACACAGTACCTAGAACACAGTAATTTTCAATAAATATTAGTTACAAATTTTTACCCAGATAAAATTCAGGACTGCATTTCTGATTATCTTATCTCTTCAATATTATACACAAGCATTGGTGGCATTAAAGAAACTGCTCAAAAAGGAGCCAGAAGTCACCAAAAAATGAAATGAGATACAATTCCTTTTGTACAAATATTAATTTGGACCTTGGGTATAAGGTGATGCTGGCATCTTGGCTTGCCTGACCTCCTTCTAGGGACCATCCTGTCTTTCCTCTTGGTGCCATGCTGTTTCTCTTAAAGCAAGGTTACATCACGCTGCTCAGGGAGCAGACTGAGCAATGGGAATAACTCAACTCTGCATTGAGTTCATGCCAGTGTGGGCTCCATGCAGGGCTGATGCAGCTTTCACTCAACTAGTACTTCTTTTGGGCTCTCCTTTCTTCCAAAAAGCCTTCTGCCAAATCTACCATGTGATCAACATGTGTGCACATCTTCTGTGTATGCTTCAAAAGTGAAGGTGTCACAAATAAATAATTTCACAATTTAGGATGGAGTTAGTAGTTTCTTGACTTTCTCAGAAAGTTAGAAGCGTATTATAAAACAAAACTTATACCTATATGTAAGTTGACTGCATCAGACTCACCCCATGGGCATTAGAGTGTGACGTTAGTAGTGAGCCATAAGTAATGTCACAATAGACCCCACTGACTTGCCACCTGTAATACTTATTTGCATAGACGACAGGACTGCAAACTTCTGCAGCTGCTCACTCCCAGTCAAATCCAGGCCTTCATCTCTTTTCCAAGTCAGCTACATTCATTTGTTTCATTCAACTATGAGTGTTTCAGGCTACAGCAGCAAAGTTAAGCGGCAGAAACCATATGACCCACAAATCCTAAAGTATTTACTACCTAGCTGTGGTAATCTGATAATGACTCCCAAACACATTGCTTTGTCCTAACTTGTGAATGTTACCTTATTTGGGAAAAGAGTCTTTGCAGGTATAATAAGTAAGTTAAGGATCTTGAAGTGAGGTCATTCTGGTGTGTCTGGGTGAGCCCTTAATGATAGCAAAAGTGTCCTTAGATAAGAGAGGTAGAGGGAGATTAGACACAGTCAGAGGAGGAAAACATGAAGACAGAGACAGAGATTGAAGTGATGTGGCCACAAGCCAATGAATATCAGGACATGTTGGCAGCCACCCGACTCTGGAAGAGGCAAGGAAGGGTTCTCCCCTACAGCCTGTTGGGGAGGATCCTTGCCCTTCAGAGCCCATGCTGACACCCTGATTTTGGACTTTTGGCTTCCAGAACTGTGAGACAATAAACTTCTATTAGAAGCCACCAAGTTTAGAGTAATTTATTACAGTGGTCCCAGGACACATAAATACTCTGGCCTTTTATAGAAAAAGTTTTCTGAAACAGGCAAAACCTGTGCCAATCAATGCATACATCTACCGCCCAACATATGGAAGAAAATCTTCACACGCACTATAAAGGCCATCTGCATATCCTTCCCTGATAACATCTAAATGTGATATTTACCAAGCCTGCGTACATCTTTTTACATATATCAATAAGGTATGCATCCAAAACAAAACTGTCATTTAGAATATGTTACATTTTACATAAAAGGTATGTTTTTATGTAACCTTCTCAAAGTTGCTTTTCTATCTCACTATAATATTTTTAAGATATATCCACTTTGATACACGAAGGTGTAGTTTCTCTCAGTGTTTTAGTATATCACAATTCCTTTATTTACTTTCCTAAGGGTAGACGCTAAAGTAGTTCTCAATTATGATACACAGTACTGCTACACTTTGAGCGTGTCTCCCAGAATTCATGTGTTGGAAATGTGGTTCCTGGAGTGGCAATGTTTGCTGGTGGGTCGCTGAGAGGTAATTAGGTCATTAAGAGGAATTAATGCCACTCTTGAGGGACTGGGTTAATTCTCACAGCAGTAAGTGAATGAGCTCTTGCTCTTGCAGGACTGGATTAGTTGCTGAAAAGAGGGGGTTGCTATAAAGCAAGGCCACCCCTCATGAGTGGTTTCTTTCACACACACTAGCTTGCTCTTCTGCTCTTCCACCAAGTTATGATGCAGTACAAAAGCCCTCACCAGAAGCTGCCACCATGTTTTTGGATTTTCTAGCCTCCCGAACTACAAGCCAATATAAACTTTTTATGTCTACAAATTATTCAGCTTCAGGTATTCTGTTACAGAAACAGAAAACAGGCATGGACGAATACTATTTGAACTTCCTTATTTATGTCTCCTATGCACAATGGTAAAAATAATTCCAGGATTTTTATTTAGAAATGAACTTTATGAGGAATGTGTCTCTTCAGCTTTATGATATCAATTGCCTTTTAAAGGAATTCAATAAATTACACTGCAATCAGCAGTGTGTATGTGTTTGTTTCCCTAATCCTCACCCTTGATGTAAGCAGATTTTTAAATAATTTTTTCCATATGTATAAAGTAAGCATTTGCTCTTTAGAGTAAAGCTTGCCTTAGTAGACAATAATAACATGTTATAAATGTTAACCCCCCAACTTCATATTCACAGTGGAAATAAGGAAGCAAGTTTATGATAGAAGAAAAAATAACAAAAATAATAACAAAAGAATTTTTAAAGACCTGATTAAAATTGTATCTGGTATACAGTTGGAGTACTGGCAAAAAAAGCATTGGATTAACTGTATGTGACTTTAGGTCAACCAATTTAATTCTTGTGCAAAAGTTTTTTGTTCATTAAATGGGACGTTAAATTACTCTCTCTGTGGTCCCTTCCTGCTCCAAAAATCTCTTCCTGTAATAAAAAAATAATAGAATTCCAAGCAAAGTTGGCAATTCTATCACTTTAATGCCTCTTTTCTTCAGAATATATGAACACTTGCACAAGAGTCATACATCCTTTGGGTGGTTTTCTGCCGTATCTGACTACCTCTACAAAGCAGGAATGATTCCACACTTCTCATTCCTTCAGCTCCAGCTATCCTCTTCTCCTTTCATTCCCTATTCCTCCAAGAGGGAACATTCTTGCCTCCTGTTTGGGCCTAGCTAATCCTTACCTTCCTTTAGGCCTTGGCTCAACTGTCACCTCTTTAAGGGATCCTTCCCCAAGCTCCCCATCAAGATCAGATTCCCCTGTGATAGCTTCCTATGCAACACACTCTTATCCTTGTAATACAGTCAAGTCCATCATTAGGCAATAAATAGGTTTACCGTTCGATCATATAAAATGTGATCATGTTAGAGTGAAGTTTGTGGAAAAACATTACTTTTCAGTTCCTCTCTACTGTCACAGAAGGCAGAAAGATAAACACAGTGAAAGGGATATGGAATACAATGAACTGAACTGAGCATTCCAAATAATGAGATTGGAGAGTGAGTTAGGGATCATTCGGTTCCTTATAAGGTTTAGGAAGGATTTTAGAGCTTATTCTCAATTTAATGAGAAATCATTTTATTTCTATAGTATATTATTGTTTTTTTCTTCCCTAGTCATTAAGTAGTTGAAAAAATTACTGAACTATTAAACTTCATTAAGTTGAAATTTCCTTTCAATTTCTTTCTTTCTTTTTTCTTTTTTTTTTTTTTTTTTTTTTTTTTTTTTGCTTTGAGATGGAGTTTCACTCTTGTTGTACAGGCTGGAGTACAATGGAGTGATCTCGGCTCACCAGAACCCCGCCTCCCGGGTTCAAGTGATTCTCCTGCCTCAGCCTCCCAAGTAGCTGGGATTACAGGCATGCGCCACCACACCCGGCTGATTTTTTGTATTTTGTTTTAGTAGAGATGGGGTTTCTCCATGTTGGTCAGGCTGATGCTGAACTCCCGACCTCAGGTGATTCTCCCACCTTGGCCTCCCAAATTGTTGGGATTACAGGCATGAGCCAGTGCACCTGTCCTCCTTTCAACTTCTTAATGAGGTTTAACCTCAATAAATTAAGAACTGTACATTGAGAATGGAGAATGAACACTGGATCAAGCATCAAAGTCAACTATGTTATAACTGGTTCCACGATTCCGAGTTTGTGTGTTATAGGACAAGTTTCAGTCCACATGAACTCTAGCTTATGTGTCATTAGATTGATGTCTATCTTATTACCTGAAAAATTAAACTTTAGGAAGGTAGGATTTGGTGTAGTATAAAGTAAATGTTCAGTAATCACTAGTTGAAAGGAAATGAAAAGATAAAAGAACCATATCAAAAGTTTATTACTGGAAGAGAAAAAGAGAATATAACACTATAGAAATAATACTCTTTCTCATTAAATTTAGGATAAGCTCCAAAGTCTTTTCTAAACCCTATAAGGGATTCTAAACCCTATAATGGAGAGTAGGGAGTAATCCCTTCTCTCTCTCCAATCTCATATTCCCATGCCCCTCACTCATCATTCTCCAGCCAAATCAATGTATCTGAATTCTTCAGTCACCCCAGGGTTCCCTCCTGCCTGGAATTTTCTTAACTTAAGGGTCTCACCTTGTCTTACACAACACTTCCTTAAAGAAACTCTATCTGAACAGCCTATTTAAGCCTAACCTACCCACACCTCCAAATCCAGTTACTACTTTCTGCTGCCTGTTTATTTCATAGTCTTCATTCTAGGCTTAGAACGTGTTTCTTAATTTGCTTTGGATTTACTCATATGTTGACTTCTTTATGTAGGTAAGCTTCTTGAAGGCTTACCTCTTTGTATTCTCAACTCCTATCACAATAACTAGTTGAGAACACATGCTGTATTAGTCCATTTTCATGCTGCTGATAAAAACATTCCTGAGACTGGGTAATTTATTAAGAAAAAAAGAAAAGAAGTCTAATGAAGTCACAATTCCAAGTGGCTGGGGAGGACTCAACAATCGTGGTGGAAGACAAAAGGCACGTCTTACATGGTGACAGGCAAAAAGAATGAGAGCCAAGTGAAAGGGGTTTCCTCTTATGAAACCATCAGATCTTGTCAGACTTATTCACTACCATGAGGACAGTACGGGGGAAACTGCCCCCATGATTCAATTATCTCCCATTGGATCCCTCTCTCACAACATGTCGGAATTATGGAGCTACAATTCAAGGTGAGATTTGGGTGGGGACACAGCCAATCCATATCACATTCTTAACAAACATTAGGTGAATAAACAAATGAAAATGATTCTACCTTGAAGGCATAGTCCAAAAAATAGCTGTGCAGGGGGAGGGCACAGAGCTCATAAGGTGAACTCAGAGGAACTACAGTGTTCCTCTCTCATAAAAGGATAAAACACTGACACATGTACCCAGAAGGAGATGAGGCTGTCAGGTAGTATCCAATCTTCTCTTTCAGGCAGCAGGACGGCCAGCTGGAGTCATCAGCATCAATGCAAATGTGTTGCCCGTAAGGTCTAAATTACATCAATTTATTATCCATCTAAAATTTATAACGTTTTTCAAGAAAAATACACAAGCAAAATATATCAAAGTATTTTATTCCAAGCAGCTTACATGATTACTCACGAAACTCTGGGTCTTGTCAAGGTCATCAAAAAACAAAGCCAAAGCAGACTGAAGGCTTCTATAGATGCAGTCGGCTGATTTGATCATAGAATTAAATACACAGCCTCATTTAGGAGGATCTTGTGAAGCCCCAGAGATTCCCTCAAAATTCATTCTGAAATTACAGATTTTAGTTCTAAAAACAACCATGATTAAGCATGACATCTACAGATGCCTGCTCTTCAATAAAGCTGTAATTTGGGAAAAATCAAAGCCATAAGGAACTAAATTATGTAAGGGAGGCATTTCATTACTTTCTAATCTAGCTCACTCTGAGTTAAGAGGCAAATTAAATTTGATTATTCGGCCAGTTACTTTTCAGCTTCTGTGATTAAGTTACTTTTTCTCAGAAGATTAAAAAGTCACACAAACTATTTGTGTAGTTTTGAACTTGAGTTTGCTATTTAAGATCATTTGTTAAGTGATTAGTATTTTTAAGGCGCCAAGGCCATTCATTTACCATAATTTACTCTGGCTGAGTCAATAAGATGCCTTAATTAAAGTATAGCTGCAATCTGCTATATATTTTTAAAAATAGCTATTCCAAATAAAAGTGGAAAGTAATCTTATTTTTTATTGACTGTTCACAGGTTTTTAAATTTTTTTTCTGGTGCATACAATGGGTTGACAGCCTCAACTAACCAAAGAACTAATTTAATTTTTAAAAAGAATCCATTTTGGCAATTTTAGTACCATCAAATTGAAAAGGCCTCTTTACAAAAAGGGGCTCAAACTATAGTCTCTGCTAAGGTGTTGCTGCTTTTTTATATTAAGATGTGCTAGAAGGAAGGTTTATAAAAAGATAGGCAACCCCTAACATCTACTACAATGTTCCTACACTTGTCAATTAGACAAGATACAAGTTTTCTGTGCATAACGTGGCAGCTGTTTACACATTTTACAAAAATATTTTAATGGCTTTACAAAGAAAAAGAAAACTCATTATAAGAGTCTCCCATTTTAACTGTCTAGGACTTCCTAACATCTATATCCATATAATGAAACCACCTGAGCTTTCACATGAAGAGAAAAGAGACTGAACATTTTACAACTCCAATCCTGAGAGGCACTTGACTTTTTGAGATGGGATTTTTGAAAATATTCCTAACTCCTGAAAGGCAGAAAGAATTTATATTCGCACGCACACATACACACACACACACACACACACATACACGTCTGGGGTTTGTGACATACCTGCCAGACCCCTGCCTAGCATCATCAGCAATAGCAGGGTCCTTTAGTACTTGGGTCTTGTTCCTATCTTGCAATTCAATCATTAATGCTTCCATGGATCCTAATTCAATCACAGCCCCCCCCATCTTTCTCAGTACAGACTCAAATTCTTCATCATCATTGCCTGTTTGGCCAAGATATAATCTCTTTTTAGTTCTTGCTCTTCCACATAAAAATTCTTTTTACATCTGAAGATATTAATACACATTTTCATGTCATTAATTCTACCATATTTGCAAAGCACTAACTCACCATGACAGATCTCCTGGCTTCCTAAAAATTAGGTGGTAACATTCTTTATCTCTTTTACATGAAGCAATTGACTTACGCTATAACCATAACTGCAACATTATTTCTGTGATAACTCATCTAGAATATCCCTGGCTTTTCAAAACTCTCATTTTTTTTAAATCTATAATGAACACTTATCAAATCCCTATTATGTGATGAATATTGTTATGAGCATTGGGAATACAAAGATGATTATGGTATTGTCCCTGTGGTCAAGGGGTTTATTATCTAGTCAGGAAAATGGAGAATCTGACTGATGTTTTTAGGAGTGTGTGAAAAGTTTCATCATTTATTTATTCAGCAGCTATTTGAGCACCTCATATGCATTATTAGTCACTGTGCTAAGTGTCAGGTATACAATGATGAAGCAATCAGTTCTGGTTTTTGTCCACATGCTCATGGAGTTTACAATCTAGTACAGGAAACAAGCAATAAGCACCCAAGTAAGCACAAAAAGTCAAACAGATGTCAGAGCTATGAAAGAAATAATGTGAATGAAGAAATGCAATATACAGCAAGGGGCAGGGCTCTACAGTGAGGTGACTATAAAGGTCTCCCCATGAAGGTGAGGTAGAAGCTGATTCGGAAATATAGAATGAGCTGGTCATGTGCAAAGGTCCTGAGGCTTAAAGAAGATTGGCATAGCTAAGGATGGGAAAAGCCAAGACCAGTGTGACTAAAGCTTAACAGAGAAAGCAAAGAGTGGTGCAAGATTGAAGTGGTGAAGTAGACAGACAGATAATATATTACATTATATGTCTTATATACCACTATGTTTTATTTTATATTATATTAATAGTATTATATATATTATAACAATATGCTATATATTCCCTTTATTGCAATAAGAAACCACTAAATTCTTTTACGCTGTGGACTACATTTACATATTTTTAAAATTTCCCTCTGAGTATCATGTAGAGAGTAGACTAGAGAAGACAGAAGGAGGGGCTATTGCAGTAATCTAGGTAATAATGGTGGCTTCGACCATCCACTCATTTAGCAAAAAAAATCACTGAGCTATGGTGCCCTTTGAATGTGTCCCCTCCAAAATGCAGGTGTTACAACCGGCATTTTAATAGTATTAAGTACTGGGCCTTTATTAGGTAATTAGGCCATAAGAATGCTTTCCTTCTGAATGTTTCTCATTTAAAAAAGGGTTTGGTGGCCAGGCATGGTGGTGCATGCCTGCAGACCAGCTACTTGGGAGGCTGAGGCAAGAGGATCTCTTGAGTCCAGGAGATGGAGGTTACAGTGAGCTGCCATGGTAGAACTTCCCTCCAGACTGGTGACAGAGTGAGACCTTGATCTGTATTTTGTTTTTTGGGGTTTTTTTTTTAAAAGGTATTTGTCTCTCTTGCCCTTCTGCTTTCTGCCATGTGAGGACACTGCATTCCTCCCCACTGTAATTGGAGCCATCTTGGAAGCAGAGAGTGGCCCTCACAAGCAAGCTCCCTGGTCTTGGACTTTCCAGCCTCCAGACTGTGAGAAATAAATTTCGGTTCTTTAATATTATACATCTCAGATATTTTGTTATAGCCACACCCACAAATTAAGATAAGCTATTTATTGCCAAGCATTCTACTAGGATTTAGCACTGAACAAAAACGTCTTTGCTATGAGAAAGCCATCGGTCTAGTGGGAGAAACAAAAGGCAATTGAAGTAATCAAATAAGCATCACATGTTGTATGACAATACAGACCATGGAAAAAACATGGCAGGGTAAGAAATTACAGCATTTGGGAGTGTCGATGGGGTTATGTTCTGAGTGTAACAGAGAACCACAGAGTGGTCTAAATCAGCCTGGGGAGGGAATGAAGACTTCTGAGAAGAGAAAATACTTAAGCATGAGTGGGATAGTTCAAATGATATAAGGACGGGGAGAGGGATAGAGGGATGTGGGAAAGTGGATATAGAGAAAGGTTTCAGGAACCACATCCCCAGGGCTTGAATAAAAGTTTCAGGGTAGAGAGCCAAGGAAGACAAGACTAGAGCCAGCAGAGGCCACCACGTGAAACAAAGGTCTGTGCAAAGCTAAGAATCTGGCCCTTTATCCAATAGTTATGGAAAGGGCTTTAAGCAGGTGAATAAATTAGAACTATCATGTTTGACATTGTGGAAGATGGTTAGGAAGGAAGTTACTGGGAGACAGGAAAGTCAGCTAGCAAACATTGAGCATAAGCCAAAAGATGATGGTGCCTGTTAAAGCAGTAGAGAAAGAGGAGTCTGAGAGATATCAAGTACATAGAATAGACAGAACTTTGATCACTGCTTGGATGTGTGCGTAGGGGTGGATAGTGGAAGGAAGAATAGTCTAGTGGACCACATCGTGAGATACAAAATCCCTTACAACCTCCCCATTTCCTATGCCCAAACACTGTGGCATTACCTGTGTTCTGTCAGCCCCTGAACATGCCAAGCTCCTTCTCAGCTCATGGTCTCTGTGTCATGTGTCTCTCTGTCTAAAATGCTTCCCCCCAGGTCTTTGCTTGTTTATCCCTTCTCTTAGGCAGGTATTTCTGCTCACATGTCATCCACCTAGAAAGGGCTTCCCTGATCATCCTAGGCCCATCTTGATTACACATCTTCACCTAATCCTCTCTTGCAAATCATCTTACTTTTAAATCATGTACACGCTAATTTGCTCAGAGATTGTTTTATTCACACTTCTATTCACATGTTTATCTACATATATGGGGAGAGTCATCACTGAGCTCTGCAACAGCTGTGGCCTCACCCTCAAGGTTCACCACTCTGTTTCCAGCTTCTTGAAAATCCTCAATAAATATTTTTTGAATGATCGGATGGATGAGCAGAGAAACTGAGTAACAAATTACATACAGAGCTTAAAGCTTAGCAGTAAAGCTGCCAAAGATAAAAGGTACTTGTTTTGGGAGACACACAAATAAAAAACAGAAAGGTACACATTTGAAAAAAAAAAAAACAACAAAAGAAGAAAAAGACAAAAATTAGAGTAGTTGAATCTTCTAATGAAATGTTTACTTTAGACCAGGGGGCTGTAGAGAGCCAGAGAGTCAGTATTTTAGGCTTTGCATGCAGTAAGAACTGTTGCAACTACTCAACACTGCTGTTATAAACATAAAGCAGCCACAGACAGCACATAAACGAATGGACATGGCAGTGTTACAATAAAATTTTACTCACAAAATAGGCTGAAATTGGCCAGAGAGGGATGGTTTGCTGACTCCTGCTTTAGACTAATCCAGTAAAGATAAAAAGGAGTGACACACGATTGAAACATATAAAGAAGAGGACCTAATCTTATTGAGACTCTTCTATGTGCTACACCTTTTGCAAGATTATTTGTCTACAAAACTCATCCAATCTTTTTAACAACTCCAGTAGATAACCATAATTATGAACATTTCACAAAAATGTTCCAAGAGGAATAATAACTTACCTAGGTCATACAGCTAAAGAGCCAGGCTTTAAATTCAGGAGGTCTTTCTCCTCCAAACCTCCATGATCATCATTTATGTTTTTATCAGTTCTTCCCTTGTAGCCACAAACTACCTTCCTATCCCTTTTTGGAGAGAGGTATAAACATTTGTGCATATGACATAAATATGTTGATTTCAATTCCACAAACATTTACCTAGTACATAGTATGTGCCAGGCAGGCATTGTGAAATGTGCTGCAGATTCAAAATTGTAGAGATCATCTCTTTCTATGATTTGTCAAACCTGTAGCTTGTTAATGTTAGACGCTGAATTTCAAAGCATGTCATGTTCTTTTTTGTTTTGCTAGAATTGCTAATGGTGCTCTCCACCATATTAATGATGTGTGTTCCGTGGCCCTTTCTGCCCTTTGTAAACAACCACAGGTGTGGATTTTGTTTTGTCTGTGTGCAAGGCTTGCTGCTGAGAAGTTTCCCCATTAGATTGCTGCCCATAGCACCAGCTGTTGTTATAAACTGCCGCTTCCCAGCCACACAGCTTTTTGTTTCCAGTTGCTTCAGATGGCATAATTCACGATGTCCTTGAAGCCTGCATCCATATGTTTGGATCAAAATACCTTCTCATCCTTACTGAACCAACATAATATCAAGAATGTTATTTCTCTAAGTGTTTTTCTGACAGGTTTAAGAGTAAAGATGTGAATGTATGTGCCACTTGAGTCCAGTTTTTAAAATACCTGCTTCTCTACAGCATTGTCCTGTGTGACTTAAAGTTTAACCAATAAAAACCTCCTATATTTCTTATCTAGTTATTAAAATTATATCTCAAAGTTACAATCATGCCTTTTTACCAGTTACTTTTCATGCAATAAACATCAATATTGGAGAAAATCATCTGAGGAAAAGGAAAAAGTCCTGATGTCATAAGCCATCTCAGACTATTCCTCACTTTTAAAACTGTATTCAGCAGCCTGTACCTATACCATTTAGGGTATGGGGTTATTTCACAGAAATTCTCTATGATTACATGTTTCCTTATCCCATTACAGTTTTAACAGAAGGAATCAATATTTCACATCATCAGTGTACTGTCTACCAACATCCTATTCTATCTATGAAAAGAAAAAGTCATATAAGGAATATTTTTGTCTGTTATTTTCAAAGAACCACCACCTTTCAGTATTTAGCATGGGTCACTGTGTTGGAAATCAAAGTGAATGCTATTCTAGGAAAAGGCAGGGCTTTGAGGATTTTCAAATAACAACAGAAATGACATATTTGTTACCTAGCTTGCCTTGGCTAGAGTTCTGTTTGCAGCAGAATCGGGACCAATCAAGAGTTAGGACACTCTTTCCTACCAACAATATCAAAGCTTCTCCCTCTGTTTCATCTTCTGAGTCAAGACAGGCAACGAAATACTGTAAGTACTCTTTCTTACATCCTAAATTGTTCTTGCACCATCTCCTCCTGCACCTCTCTCTTCTACCTTCTGAGGCCTTTGAGAATTCTCAATAGCAATGCATGTAACAGATTCATCAGCCATGTGGCTTCTTTCCTTCAGATTTGCTCCTCTGTGATCCATACCTTACATGTCGACTAGTGTGATCACATCATTAATGATAAGAACTAATATGTATTGAGTACAGGTATTTTTATGCATTACCGATCAAAGCCACAGAGTTAAGCCACAAACCACTAGCAGTGACATTTTTCAAATGAAAACAAAACAAAAAAGGGTTAGAGAACTTAAGGACTTGACCAAATCCAAAGAGCTACTAAGGGGTGGATTGAAGATTGAATCCCTAGACTCTCTAATCCATATGTGACCTTGTTGTGTCATTCCATGCAAAATTTCTATTTCACAGATATAATATCTGATTGATAGAGCTTAGGTCACATTCCACCTTTTGCCAGAAAGAATAAGGCAGCTTCAGTTACAGTTTTATTAACACTATATCTAATAAAAGAGGCGTTGATTTTCAAATAAAATAAAAGAAGGTTGCAATTACAAGACAAATGAATGGGTACTGGATTGGCAAAAGCAAGAGGTCCATGGTAGTTTCTCTTAATAATCAACTTAAATTTCTTATTCAGAAAGGAGCTCACATTCTGTTATTAGATATAGTAGACACTCTTCCTTGCAGTAAATTTGGCTCTTAGAAAGAGAGTGCTACAAAGATGGACATTAAAATATGGATTAACTGAGTAGAGTCATTGGGTTCAAGAACAGGGAAGAGCTAGGACTTTGACACCCCCATTGGAGAGTGGCAACATGTTTGGTAAAATTGTGACCTATTTTACCTTGACTCAGAGACCTTATGCCCACCAACGTGGTAGTATTAGGAAAAAGTCAACATATTGGCTATATCTTTTAGCCTTCAGAAATGTCCTATAAGAGAAATGAAACTATATCAGAGTGAAACTAAAAGTAATGGAAATATAACTGTGATAAAGCAGGCACTTTGAATGTTGTATCTCTCATCATTTGTAATCTTGCTGGATGAAAAAAGTATATTTTTGTGCCACCCCACAGTAAGTGGGAGATTGAAGAAAACGGGAGCTGAACAGGAGGTAGAACTGACAAGATGGGGTAACAAGTTCTTTCCATGCACTTCGTATTAGAAAAAGAGCTCCACAGGCATAGACATGAATCTGTGGATTTGCTGAGTGCCGTCAGTCACCTGAAGAACAGGGGAGAGTCAGGGGGTCCAGATTAGGACTGTGACACCCTGCTCCACTGATGGTAACATGGTTGGTCAAACTGTCACCTGATTTACCTTGACTTAGAGACCTTATGCCCACCAAGGTAGAAGAATACTAAGCAGAGTAAGATGCCCTGCTAGCAAATAGAGAAATAACAGAGGTGCTTTTCATTTGAAGCGAGTTTCTAATTTTCTTAGGGAGAGGTTATTCAGCTAAAAAATAAGAAAACTTTGGCTTTCCAACAGTATTCAGGTCATATCACTAACTGTTAGGGGATGAAATTTTCAGGGGTAAAAAAATAGACTAGAAGTCTATTAAGCACGCGAGGAAAACCTTTTGCCACAGAAACCCAAAAACTAGCCACCCTTCACTAAGTCAATCCTGAAATCTTGAAACTCCATTTCTGCTACATCTGGGTAGACCTATGAAGCATATCCTTATCTATAATTGACCACAGTTGGGACCATGGAGAAATATAAACAAAGAACATCTTATAAGACAGAACCAGAGGCCAAAGGGGACGATGAACAAAAGAGATCCTTCCAGAAAGCAGACCACCTAGGCTGCCCCATAACTGACCACAGAATTTAATCCACTGTCACGGTACAGAGTTTTGGCCTAACAGTTCTGCCCCTGTCCAGCAATAAGTGTGTGCTGTAGAATACAGACTATAGTGTGTTCCCTTCATATCTTTTTCCAAATGGGAATCTAATTGCAGTTTACAATTGTATATTCACAATATTGGGGGTCCATTAACTTTTAACTACATTGAACAACTATGAAAATCTGTACCCAGTTATGATTGAGATGATCATAAATCACTCAGAGATCCTGGATTCGAAGACGAATAAACAACTGGATGAAACTTGGGATGGTCACTCTCAATGAGCACATTCTAAGCAGAATTGGTAATGTTAAATATACATTTGGGAAGAGGCTTTGAAATGGATATGAGACAGCCCAATGGATTAACGACAGCATTCAGCATTAGTAGCCTACCCAATGGTCATTTCTCCTTTCCTCCTTGATAACAGAAATATGATTATGTTTAAGGTGGCAATAAGCCCAGCTCTTGAGATAAATTATGATGAGTCTATCTAAATAAATCATGGCATCCCCATAGCCCTTAGCCAAATACTTACTTTCCTACTCACCTTGCAGCTTCAGGTAGCCAAATGAGATCTAAAGGGTGAGAATATCAGGAGTAGGGAAGTCCTATACTCTGATAAAGGGAATATTTTCCTTCTTTTCTATACTTAGAAAAATGTGAAAGTCATTTTGTGATTATGAAGCAAGCAATCAATGCAAGGATAAAAAACTCACATGCTGCAGATTGCAGAAAAGTGGGAGAATCTGGATCAGATTTCTTGTTAAGTAAATCAATTTTATAATTGATCTCACAGTAGATATTTATGTTACAGTTAAAAACAGGTCTAATTAAAAAACTAATTCATAAACTGTAGGTAGGATATGGAAGAAGGACACATACTTGAAGAATAGGTGCAAAGATGATGATCAAGTCTTTCTGAAGCCTGACTTATTCAAAGACTACCGTCTATACCATTCTTGAGACTGTTATTTTCACAAAGTATTTTCTTTAAACTGATTCTGAATTTATGTAATATGTAGAACTGTTAATAAAGACACAAAGGGTCAAATCATACCAAAATAGACAAAACACTTTAACTGTAGTAAATATAATTGAGTACAGTTGACTCTTTGCAGGCTCCACATCCTTGGAACCAAACAAGAATTGAAAATATATTTTTAAAATGTGTCTGTACTAAATATGCACAGACATTTTTGTATCATCATTCTCTAAATAATATAGAATTGCAACTATTTACACAGCATTTGCCCTGTATTAGAGATTACGTGTGATCTAGAGATTAATTCAAGCATACAGAGTGGTATAATGGATTTTGGAGACTTGGGGGTGTTGGCTGGGAGGCAGGTGAGGAATAAAAGACTACATAGTGGGTACACTGTACACTTCTCTGGTGAAGGATGCACTGAAATCTCAGGATTCACCACTACAGATCTTATCCATGTAACCAAAAATCACTTGTACCCCAACCCATTGAAATAAAATATAATAAAAAAATAAAGTACATGGGAAAATGTACACAGGTTATATGCAAAAATCCTACACCATTTTATATCAGGGACTTGAGCATCCATGGATTTTGGTATCCAGTGGAGATCCTATAACCAATCCCCTATGGATACCAAGGGACAACTATATTTACTGAACTGTTACTGGCAGACTGCAGATATAGTCAGATACTAATGGACACTTACAGTTGAAAACCTGTTAAGAAGTGCACCTAAAAATTTTCTTTATTTGCTTAAAAGCAGCTTCCTAGAAGCTATCTAGTTCTACCTCCATGTTAATCTTTTCACATCTGCAGAGTTTTACAGACTTTTAGAATGCATCCTGGTAAGTGCTGTCTCTCTAATCATTGGACTTTTAAGGCCAGCTTCAGAAGATATTTTCCTTTAAGTGCTTGAGTTTTCCTTATTTAGCTTCTCTGATTTTTTTTCAGTTTTACTTCTTTTACTCTGCTTAGTATTATATCTATTCATTTTTATTTAACAGTTTGTTACTTCTCTAACTAATTCAAATTCTCAGTAGCACTTGACTCAGTTGTCACGCCTTCTTTCTGGGTTTCCATGACATCACACTCTTCTGATTTTTCTTCTCCATCTCTGACATTTACTCTTGGTGCTTTTGCTGTGCCCTTCCTTGCTCTATCTCTAAATGTTACAAAGTCCCAAGACATATGCCTCACCTTCTTCTCTTTTCTATGCATGATCTTACCATGAGTGATTATGTTCTGTCCCAATATTAAATAAATTACATATTATAAGGCTCAAACATTAATATCTTCAATCTCTACTCTAAAATTTATTATCTAATATATCCAACTCCCTAGTTGAAATTTCTACACAGATATCTAAGAGATACCTTAACCCTAACATACCCAAAACTAAACTGGTTTTTCAGCCCCTTTCCATTCTTCTCTTCCCTCAGTGTTCCCCATGTTAGTAAACAAGACCAACACATATGCAGTAGCTCAAGCCAAATGCCTGGAGGTCATCCTTCCTTCCTCTCAGTTCTACATCCCCACATCCAACTCATCAAGAAGTCTGTCTACTCTACCTGCACAATACATCTTGAATCCGTCTAATTCCATTCACATCCCAATCTAATTCAGTCACCAACACTTCCTGCATGGGATACCACCATAACCTCCTAACTCATCCTCCCACTTCTTTTCTCTCCATCTCCACATCCGTTTCCCATAAATCAGCCAGAGTGGTCTTTTTAAAGATGTAAATTATATCCCATCACTTCTCTGCATAAAACCCTTCTCATAGTGTCCTAATACATTTAGATTCAAATCCAAATGCAGTCTTCTAGCCTCCAAGGTTCTCCCTGGATGATCTGGCTCCCACCTCCTCTCTGACTCATCTCACATCTCTCCACCTCACCCCCATGTGCTTCTCTGGCCTCTTTTCTCATCCTCATATAATCCCAGTTTATTCTGCTTCAGAGTCTTTGCATGAGCTGTGTCTTCTCTCTGGAGAACTTTTCCTCCAGACAGTCACATAGATGAATTTTACTTATAATCTAGGCCTCTGCTCAAAGTCAACTCTTCAGAGAAGCCCTCTTTGACCAATAAACCTTGGCAAGCCACCCCACTGCTCTTGGCCAATGATGCCTGCTTTCCTTCCTTCCCAGCAAGCACTGCCTTCCTCCAAAATAACCTATACTCCTTGAGAGCAAGGACATTGCCTGACTCTGTCATTGCTGTGTGCCTATTTCCTAGACACATTACAGATGCCCAATAAACATCTGGTGAATTGCAAATAAGTTTATTGAGTTCCTAGGCCTTAGGGAACCTCTTCCTTAATTCCCTTAGCTCCTCTACCTTAGAAAAAGTATTTTCTTTTATATTCTTCATGGTTTTAAGATTAATCAGAAAAGACATTTTGGAGCCAATTCTTCATTCATTAAATCAAGAAATATTTCCTGTGCCAAACATTTTGCAATGTAAATAAAAATGAGACAGCAGATTCATTATCTAGTGGTAGAGAATGGCATGAAAATGAGTAAGTATAATGTAAACTGAGATCAATCAAACTATTAAGATACCTACTAATGTGGCCTTGTGCAAAGGGGGACAGAAGTGGAGTGAAAGAAAAATCAGTAGTTAGTACAGAAAAAGGATGACATTTGCTATATATATAAATGAGTCAGAGGTTGAGTTCTATAGGCTACAAGGGGAAAAGACTGCATTTGTTTCATTTCTCAATTCCATACAGTGATGCCCCCCAAAATGACAATTATAAAAGGAGAGATTTTTCTTTGTATGTCATAGTGTTATTATAACCTGAAAGTCAAGTTTTACTGAATTCAAGGACACTGCTTCCAAGTATCTTATGTGATTCAATTACACACAGTTCTATATTATCATAATGCAAGGTGACAGATTACATAGAACTGCCATAAAATAGATGCTCTCTCAATTTCTCCTCCTTCTCACAGCTGCCACCTTATTCTCTGCCAGCCTCCACTGCACCCCTCTATCACTGTCCACTGCCCGTGGCCCATGGCTTCCCATTACACTCCTCTGATCTCTGATACAAAGAAAATAGTACTAAGCTTCTTCCAACAGACTGGCCTGCTCACTGGCCTTCAAATAAATGTGCCTTACTCAATCTCACATTCTCAACACACCTGCCCATTTAAAATATCTTCCTTTTTATGCCAGGCGTGGTGGCTCACACCTGTAAGTCGAGTACTTTGGGAGGTCAAGGCAGGTGGATCATCTAAGGTAAAGGGTTCAAGACCAGCCTGGCCAATATGGTAAACCCCGTCTCCCCTAAAAATACAAAAATTAGCCAGGCATGCTGGTGCACACATGTAATCCCAGCTACTTGGGAGGCTGAGGCAAGAGAATTGCTGGAACCTGGGAGGCTGAGGTTGCAGTGAGTCGAGATAGTGCCATTGCACTACAGCCTGGGTGACAGAGTGAGACTCTGTCTCTAAATAAATAAATAAATAATAATAATAAAATGAAATAAAATACCTTTCCTTCTTGCTTGTAATATTCAAATGCTACCAATTCTTCAAGTTCAAGGGGCTCATCTCCTCCATGAAGCCTGCCCCTGCAGTCACTCTAGCCCACTGTGAGCTCATCCTTCTCCTACCACCCACAGCATTCACTGCCTCCGCTGGCTATTCGCAGCTTTTTACAAACCTCTTGGGATTGTTTAAACGTTCATGTACCTGAGTTTCAACAATCTCCTAACTAGATTATTTAATTTTTTTTTTTTTTGAGATGGAGTTTTGCTCTTATTGCCCAGGCTGGAGTGCAACAGTGTGATCGCGGCTCACCGCAAACTCCGCCTCCCGGTTCAAGGCATTCTCTTGCCTCAGCCTGCCAAGTATCTGGGATTACAGACATGCACTGCCATGCCCAGCTAATTTTTTGTATTTTTAGTAGAGATAGGGTTCCACCGTGTTGATCAGGCTGGTTTCAAATTCTCAACCTCAGGCGATCTGCCCTCCTCGGCCTCCCAAAGTACTGGGATTACAGATGTGAGCCACCACGCCCAGCCTATTTAATTTTTTAATATGGTGGCTCTGTCTTCTATTTCTTAGCTATCTACCCATATCCATAAAAATCAGTGGTATCACCAAAAGAAGTGACCAGTTCCCAAATCCCAGCATTTTACCTGCAAACAAACATGTATTGTCATAGTGCCACAGGAGGGAGACGGGCACAGGTTAAACCAATGATTGGGTCCTCTACTTCTACAATGCAAATTCTTTTACAGTTAAAGCAAAAATTTTAAGTGTCAATAATCAAATATTAAGAAAATTAGTAGATACAAATATTCTCTGAGATTAATGTTTCTTGTTGAATAAAGAAAATTAAACTATAACTGAAGAGTAATATAACTGCAAATGGTTTTTGTAGACAAGGAGGACAATTTCTACTAATTAATAAATTTCTATATAATTCAGCCACATGGTCTTTGGATTAAGCTTCTGGATTAACAACAAACAGAAAGGTTTTTCTCTTATCTGCAAGAGCAGTTGGCTGTCATCTCCACCAATTTCACAAGGGTCAGTGCTGACTCCACAAACACAGATTTGGAGTAGATAAACTGTTAATTTCAAATAATTTTCTCAACACTTACAATGGAAAGAATTAGACTGCTTTTCTAGGGTCCCTTTCCTATATCCGTCTCTTCTCTCTCCTCTATCCTCCTCTATCACTCTTCTACAATCTACCACTCCTTCCCCACCCCCAATTGTTTAAGGTGAATTTGATCATGCCACTCCACTGGTAGCTTCTGCCGCTCTTCAGCTTATGTCCCGAGTCCTTAAGATAGTGGTCAATGATCTCTAGCACGCACTTTCCTAATCTCTCTTGCCTCATCTCTCACCTCTCTCCTCCTTACTCTACTCCAGTCATACTTGATTTCTTTCAACTCCTAGAAGATGTCATTTCTTTTCCATCCTCCATGACTGCACTCAGGAGACTCCCACCACATGGAATTCTTTTTCCCTCACCCTCTATTGCCTGCCTAAATCTCACTTCTTCCAACTAAATGTTACTTCTTCAGGAAGGTCTCTAGGAAAGTTTGGATTACTCTGATATAGTCTCTAAATGACAATCATGAACTTTCTTTGTTAATACTTACGGAAATAATTTGTTTTAATATCTGAAGGTCTACTATATATCAAGACCCCATGACAAAAGAGACTGTGTCTCTCTTGACGATGGATGATCCCAGCAAATTGCAGTGTCTGGCATACAGTTCAACCTCAAGAAATTTGTTGAATTCATAAATGATAATGGGACACTGGAGCTGGAAGATCTAGGGTGGAGCCCCATTTTTGCTTACTGTGACCTTGAAGAAATCACTTAACTCACAGATCCTCAATGTCTTAATCTTTAGAAAGGATATTATCATCCTTTCTATAGACTAAACCTACTTCTGGTATACTGAAAGAACAAGATGATATATATTCAGCCAAAGAGTTGGTAAGTTGGAAAAGATTTATACAATTTAGTTATTATTTTTAATTGACTAAAGATAGCCGTAAGATTCACTGAGGTATATAGAGTCAATACTTAATAGGCAACTGCTGTGGCTAAAAGCTTTCTATGCATTATCTCACATAATTCTAACTTTTACAATACTTCTAGGTCAGTGTTGTTATCATGATTCCTCTTTACAGGTGGAGACAATTAAGTCACAGTAAGTGATGAATCTGGGATTTAAATTAAAGCAGACTCCAAAGCTTAAGGGAGACCACAACAAGTCTACTTCTCATTACTACAAATTCAACTCTATTTCTTAGAAGAAGAGAGTTCAGTTTTCCTAGGAGACAAACTATAACGTTGCTCAAGAGTCTGATATATAAAGCTGATAAGCAAGGCGTTTTCACTATTTGAATCACTGAGAAGAATCCAACACTTTAAAGAACACTCTGAATCATTATGACCATTTCAGAGTGGGCCTTGTGTGCTAGTCTCCAGGATAGGCATTTTACAGTGGCTAGTCCTAAATTTCTCCATAACCATCACTATACCAATGAGAAAATGAGGCTCGGGAAGAATAAATCAAACAATCTATCTTCCTATAACTTGAGCTTCAAGGCCAGGGTTGATCCCACCACTCTTTAACTCCAAAGCTGTGCTCTTTGAACTACTACATTTTAGACTGCCTCTAAGAACCTATGCTGAGAAGCCTTATAAACACATTTATCTTTAAGAAAAGCACATCCATTATGAAGACATATAACCTTTCTATAAGTATGTTGTTTATATTATTGTAGAATATTAGTGAAATAGATAACCATGTGGCCATGTATATTCATTCTCTATTGTTGCTGCAAAGAATTACCACAAACCTGGCTGAAAACAACACAAATGTATTACCTTACAGTTTGGTAGGTCAGAAGTCTGACAATGAACTAAGACTAAAGTATTCGAAGGGCTGGGTTCCTTTCTGGAGGCTCTAGGAAAGAACCCATTTGTCTTTTCCAACTTTTAAGGCCACCTACATTCCTTGGCCTGTGTTCCCCTTCAATCTTCAAAGCCAAAAACCTTGAATCTCATTAAGTATTCTTCCTTAGTGACATCTCCCTCTGATTACAGCAAGAAAAGATTTTTACCTATAAGGACCCATGTGATTAGACTGGGCCCACTGGTACCTGATCATCCTGAGTAACCACCCCATATCAAGATCCTTAACTTGATTATACCTGCAAAGCCCCTTTAGCCTTTTGAGGTGACATATTCACAGGTTCCAGGAATAAAGAACATGGACATATTTGGAGGCCCTTTAGTCTGCCTATCACAGCAAAGCAACAGATCTGCTAGGGGCCCACTCCAACTTACCTCCTAAGACTCTCTGGGAAGAAAAGCAATACTCAGTAACTTTCAAAGACAAGGGACTGAATGGAATCCTCAAGACAGAGTGGAGGAGGCCTGGGAATTGGGAAGAGAGCAAAAGTGGGAGCTCCTGGAGATCTGTATCCATTTCTCGGACTCATGAATGGCCATAATCCATCTTAGATCTGGGACATCCCAACACATTTCAACATAGTGTATTTACAATGCTGTAGCTAGAGAATGAGTTACAAGTAACCAGTTTTCTTTTTTATTTTCATGTGTAATATTCAACTCACATTACCTTATTTCTAATGAATACGGCAGCTGTATTAGTCTTCTATACAAATTTGGGAGAATCTGATGATGAGTAGAAAGAAGAAAGGCTTTGGAGTTCGATGGACATTAAATTCATTTTCCACATGCTCTGACAATTGCTTCATGAGCCTCAGTCCCTGTATCTGTGGAATGATGACAATTCTCACCCACACGATGTGGATGTAAGGATCTAAACCATTTATACACGTACACTCTAAAACAGGGCCTGACACCTATGAGAGCAAAATAAGTGTTAGGCCCTCTCCAAGCAGTCTGCCTACATAGGTTGTAACCATAATAATCATAGCAAAAATATAATCTTCATTTTTGGATCCTTTTTCTTCTCACCCACTCAGTACTGGAAAAGTGCCTAGTCCAGATTAGACATAATATATATACGTATATATTCATTAAACCATATTGAAATTTTCTTTTCCCTTTGGATCTAGATAATAAACCCCTGGTTTGGATCAGTGAAGAATTAAAGAGTCAGCTTGGGCTAGAAAGACATAATTCCCTGGACACTCTCTGGAGCCCTTGGACACTGCTAGATGACTTCACAATACTCACATGCAGACTGTGAAACTTAAAAATGATCTTGCACATAAGCCATCATGTGTTATTGGGTTATTAACATACACAATAGATTAAAATACATAAAACAGCCCAATTCATCACATCTAGCATAAAATATCTTTAATAAGAGCCCAAGTGACAACTACATGAATGCTTTCCAGAAACCTAAAGACAGATTTAAATCACAAAATACCCTACATTCAAATAATAAGTCACCATTTCACCTAATGCTAAAAGAACATATAAATTAGAAGAGTTTGTGGCAAACAAACTAATATTTTAGAAGCCAGTTGTTGTTTCCTAGTTCTACTCTTCATAAAGCCCAAATGAAGAGAGCCTAAAGTGTATGTCTGACTCTTGCAGAAATAGTATCTATTTGGGATAATCTCCCCCTGATTAAGCAAAGGATTATAAATCCATGACACACTTCTCAAATCCTAATCCCCCTTCTCTGAAAATGATGCTTCCTCCTATTTCACAGAAAGCAAAATCTGTTGCATAAGTCCTCCCCAAATCTAATTTCTTCCCTAGTGTCTCCAAGAAGAGCCTCAATACCTTATACTCCTTCCCAAGATCAACCTAACTACCCACTTGTTCACTTAGTCAATGTATACCTATAAACTGAGGATACAAACATGAACAAAATTCCATCCCTGCCCTAGATCAACTCACACTTGTAGAGAGACATACACAGCAATTAAGTATGCACAAATAATATTCAGTACTTAGGAGGAGAACACTATCCACCCATGCAGCTAGATCTCAAAAACATAATGCCAAGTGAAAAAGTCTTAAAATACATCATTTGTGTAAGTTTAAAAACACAAACATAAAAACATATTAAACATGGCTCATGTATACTGACATGTCCAGACATAGGATATTAAAATTAATTGAAAAAATACACACCAAATTCATGGTAGTGGTTGTAACTGCAGGGGAGAGGCGATAAAACAGGCAATGTTGTAGGTAATAATAAATATGTCAACTTTATTCCTAATATTTATTTTATGGAAAAAAGGATGGAAGCAAATATTTTCAATTATTGTTAACTAGCAATTTGGGGCAGGGATCCCCAGGTATTTGTTGCTGTCTAGAATTTTCAGTATTTTTATAAGTAGTTAAAATTGAAATAGTCAATCACATGGTGACATAAGCCTATATGGCATATACAAGGTACAGTGGTGCTCTAAAATAATAATAGTTCTTTCTGTTGTGCTTTTATACCATCGTTCTCTACTGCTCAACCACTATTCTAATGAGATCAACACCTACAAACATGCCCAAATTTTTCCTGCTAAACAAAATGAATCTGCCAGTAGTTATTCCCAAGAACTGCTCAGTCTATTCCTTTTCTTCCTCAGCTAAACTTTTTAAAATAATTGTCTACACCTGCTCTCCCACATCTCCTTAATCTCCTTACTCATATCCAAGCCCACTGCAATCTGGCTTCTGCCCCACTTACATTGCTTCAACTCCTAACTGCCAAATCCTTTCAATTCTCATTTTACTTAATCATGCAAAGCATTTAAGATAATTGGCCAAATACTGGAAAACTTCCCTTCTCTTGGCGTCCACAGTACTACTCTTGGCTGTCGTTCCTTTTACCTCCCTACATGTTCCATCTCTGATTCCTTCTCCTGTTGGAGTCACTTAATTCTAGTCTGCCTCCTCCAGTAGTACATTCTAAGCTCTACTCTATCCCTAAGTGACCTCTTCAGTTCTCATGGCTGTATCTGCAATCCATTGGCTCCTAAATTTGTATTTCTAGCCCCTTCTGAGATCAAGACATACACCTTCAACTGTCAACTGGCTACCTTACATTTTCTGCAAGTATCCCAATCTCAGTATGTACTAAAGCAGCCATATCCTCAAGAATTCCACTGAAGATTAAAGCTAGATGTGTGGAAAACTTCTCTACTCCTACTTTTCTTTCTCTTATTCGGACATATACTGTCTTCTTGATTATACCTGCTACTGTATGTCTTAAATGCCACACCTCCTCTCTATCACACTTCTTTAATTCAGGTCTCCTGGTCCACATTGTCCATACCATTTTTCTAACTAGTTCCCATGACTTCTATGGAACTGCCTCATAATTTCCTGCTGAACAGAAGCAATTGACTTTACCTTGCTTAACACCATTCAAGAGCCTGCAGATTTTAATTTAAACTCCTCAGCCACAAATGCAAGGCTCTGAAATAATCTGCCATCATCTACCAGTATTACTTTTGGATACATCTTTCTACACTGCCAATACTCAGGCCACATGGACCTGTTACCATTCCCTGACTATGGCTTGATTTTTTTTACACAAATCTGAGCCTCTTCACAGACTGATCCTACCTCTAAAACTGTCTCTCTCCTCCACTTGATAAATCTCAACACAGTTTTTTGAGATCCCATTGAGATGTCATTTTCTTCTGTGAGGTTTCCTTAGTTTCTCTAAGTAGGTAGTTATTCCTGCACCTTTGTTTCCACGACACTTTGTAGCTGGCTCTATTTTAGCACTTATGTCATGTTGCTCTAAGAGCTACTTGTCCACATGTCCCTCTCTCTCAATAAATTGCAAGCAGTTACTAGGATTTTGCTTCAACGAGTATTTGAGAGCCAACCATGAGAAGGCCCTGTTCTAAGCTTATGCCATATATTGAACAAAACAGACAAACTCTAAACTCATGGAGTCTAAATTACTGAGAACTGAATTGTGATTAGTAAACCTCAGTCACGATTTGGAGATGTTTAAATCACCAGTAAGGCCATAACGAAATCAGAGTGTTAACAAGTCTTATTGTGGTAGCTTTTGCATGTCATCACAGCACAATCTCTCTAACTAGAGCCCGTCTTTTACTTCTTTGCACCAAGCACAGAAATATGCACATACTATAGGAGCTTTAAATGATTGAAGCTCAGCCAGTTTTTGATGAGAACTATCCTTTTCTATAGATGTCTGTAGGAACCTTTCCAAGAGAAGGTATATTACTGAATATTGTAGTTGCATGGACCAATATAGACTCAGGTTCTCCACAAGTCAGCAGATATCAGACCCACACACCATAGATTCAAGAAACAGAAATAACCACTGATGAGCTCTCGGTGGTTGAGTCAGAAAATGTCCATATGTTAGTGCTGGTGACCTATGCCATATGCCTTTTTAAAATAGGCACATGAGTATCTAATGTAATCTTCAAGTATTTTGTAGACAGAGAGACTTAGGCTTGTCTGTAACTGGTACATGTGTCATGTGTGAAACAGTAAGAAACTCAGAAAACAGAAAGAATATGCCATTAACAAAAAAGCACAATGCAGAGTCTGATCCATGCAGAAAAGTTCTCAGTTGGAACAGGAACAACAGCAACTGGCCTGAAGCCTTGAGGAAGGATGAATAGTTAATAAGAGATTGCAAGGTAGCATTACCTCTGTGATACTTGCCATTTGTGTTAGTGAACAGATAAATATATATGGAGGTTACCTACTGATACAACTGCACATTGCGGATAGTTCTTTGCTGCTCACTGGTTTGTTTTAGGCTTTAAAGTCTACGATATCAGACTTTTCTCTTTATACTAGTAAAACATAAAGAGAAATGCCTGTACAAGAGGTTACTGGTATCATTTTACTGGTGTCCTGACAGAAATCAAAACTTTTAGGCCAGTCAACTGAGCATGCCTTACTTTAAAGGTGATATACAAGGATGAGGTGAACCAGACCAGTGGAAGCCTAAGGCTGGTATAATCACTGAGTGTGTACACCTGGATACAGCAATAAACTATTACTATTGCCACCGTATTTATTATTATCTAAGAAAAGAAAGGAGTCGAGCTTTATTAATCATTAGCATACATACTTCTAAATGTATACATGTATAATCTAAGAAAAAATCTATAAAAATGAATATACATGCCCCAGATTTTTACAGATGGGGTCCACGGACAAAACACTTTGGAGACGGATGACCTAGACACCAGATGACTAATAGTCTAAGTAACAGACCACAGTCAGATTACAGAGGTGAAGCAAAGCAGAAAAGAAAACGTAAATGAAAAAAAAAAAAAAAGAAAAACAGAACACCAAGATAGAGAGAATGAAAAAATTATTCCAGATATCACAAGGACAAGCAGTACAAAGGCATGATCCACAGTTTGCCGATTATTGAGATACTGTCTTCTGCTTTTTGCTGCATGTAGGGTCCAAGACCAGATAATGTGATGTGACTACTTGGTTACCTTGTTCCTCTGCTTAAAACCTGTGATCACTTCTCATAGCTCCTAGAAAGTCCAAATATTTAATAAAACTCAGACTCCCATCCATCTGAACCCTGCCTGCCTCTCCATCATTATCTTTTGTCACTTTCTTTTCGCAGGGGCAGAGTTGGGGGGACAGGGAAGACCTCCTCATTTCACGCATTTTCTCTAACCTTGTTCTCATCTATCTCTAAGTATAATTCAAACGTCGACCCAATTTCTAATTCCTTTAATCATTATTTCCTGACCTCTAAAACATATCTTTTCCCCATATGTTCCTATAGCCTCCTGTGCTTGCTTTTCTGAAATACTCAGCATACTCTGAATGTATTTTTCAAGGTCTTTCTTCCTGGCTAGCCATCTGTGAGGACAGGAAGGTATCTGTAACCCCAAAGCACCCAGCACAATGCCTGATTTATAAAGAAGTGTTAAATAAATGTGTTCATTGGAGTGAAGTTGAATGAAATGTGTCCTGACACCCAGAGAGAAAAACAGTTTGTCTCTGAGCTGCCTAAGTACTTGCTAATTTAATATGATGATGGCAGAAATATGAGACTTACCTAATAGTTAAAATAATATTTGGCTGACGTTTTATCAGTACCTTTAAAGGCATTTCATATTCCACTGGTCAACAAATATTTGAGCCCCTCGATGGGTCTTGAAAGTGCTATAGTGTCTTTACTCTGGGTTGGCAGATACCAAGCAATTAAAACTGCTTTCATTAAGGCACAATATTGAAAGGATTCATGACTTATTCTGGCAGGATAGAGAATCCATGAAGTTCACTGCTTACAGTAATGTTACATATTCTCAGTTGGTTAGTCTTAGCAAGATTGCCTGTGCCCATTATCCTTGGAGGGGGTTGAAAACGCAGATGCATGATCAAGCAGTGGAGGGAAGGGAGTATGAACAGCTATGCAAATGCAATGCTCCAGATAAAAATCATGGCTTTGCATGGGATGAGATACATCCTTCAGAACCTTGCCTATGCACTGCATTTCCAGTGACTAGGCTGCCCCAGACTCTTGTCAGGTGCTAGTTTGTCCACAGTGGTCATTTTTATCAGGTCCTTCAACTCAAGCTCAGGGAGGCCTTGCAGGTTACTTTCATTGCCATCCAAACCCCTCAAGCATTAATGATTCTTTTTCCCAACCCACAAAGCTAGGCATTAAGGTTCCCTCTACCCATGCAAGGGCACTTGGATTGGTCACTGGCTTTGGATCCTGAAGTAGGCTGTTTCTGCATTGCTATAAAGAAATATCTGAAGGCGGGATTATTTATAATGAAAAACGGTTTAATTGGTTCGTGGTTCTGCAGTCTGTATAAGCATGACACTAACATCTTAGGACCTCAGGAAGATTCCACTCATGGCAGAAAGCAAAAGGGAAGAGTAGGCACATCACATGGCAAGAGCGGGAGCAAGAGAGAGAAGAGGAAGGAGGTGCCGCATTCTTTTAAACAACCAGATTGCACATGAACCAAGTAAAAACTTACTCATCACCAAGGTGATGGCACTGAGCCATTCACGGGAGATCCGCCCCCATGATCCAATCACTTCCCAGCAGGCTCCACCTTCAACACTGGAGGTCACAGTTAAACATAAGATTTGAAGGGGAGAAATACCCAAACTATATAAGACCTTTACACTGTATATAATATAGATTTCCAGTTCATTTGCTCTTTAACTGCATGCACCACCATATTGGACAACAAGCACTAATTCAGCCAAGCCAAGCCCAGCCCTCCCTCCCAGAAGAATTCCAGCGCAGCTCAGAGTACCACAAGCCACCCTCCACTCTTCTGTCCTTCCCTGTCCAGGTAGGATAGTTGAGAAATAAGAGTTCAGAGTATAGGCTGTGGAGCCACGATACCTTGGTTAATAAATATCCCCACTCTCTAGACCACAAGATGTGTGACTTTGGTCAAGTTGCTTAACACCTTTGAGCTTCAATTTACTCATAAATAAAAAGGATATTCAAAATCGCTTCAGTGTCCCCCTTACCAGGGTATCCCTCTAGCACCCCAAATATAATGAAATCAATGCTTTTGACCCCATATGTGCGTGCACATATACAAACACACACACAATTTCCTTTTTCTGTTTTCTATCATCTGAATAATATCCTCCCATCATCATAAGCAAAGGCCTTCATTAGTCACTCCAGATGGAGTACAGAGCCTGCCTAGGTGTATGTCCTTGATTCCTATTTCTCCTTGATCTCCCACCTAACTCCACCCCGACATTCAATCAGTTAAAACACCAACAGCAATGCCCCAAGAACCTGCCACCAACACCCTTCCCCGAACTAGACCTTCCTATAATGCCTTGACAACTTTGATGACTTCTCAATGACCTTTCTACCTGGAGACTCTCCCTTCTTTAATCTTTCATTTACATCAGACAAGAGGACTCTTCCTAAAGCATCACTTTTATTATGCCAGTATTGTCCTCAGAAACCTCAAATGCCTACTCACTGCATAAAATCCACATTTCTTAGACTCCCCAATCTCATTTCTCAGCCTCATCACTTCTCAGGTCACCATCTATGCCATCCAAACTGCTGTCCCCACATATGTACTTCTGCCTCCCCACTAAATGCTTCTTCTCCATCCCTCTAAACTCCACTGGCTGTTCAGAGTTCAGCTCTTCCACAGAATCTTCCCCAACAAGTCACCCAGAGTGACCTCCTGTTCCCTTTTGCACTAGAGAACCAGATTTATCCCTTCCAGAGAGCAAATGTCACTCCCTCAGAACTCACTCCTTCCATGAACCCCCACATTCTCCCCATCTTTCCTTTCTCCTGACTTCTCATCTTCACAATTAGAGGACTTTTTCTCAGGTCAAATAATTATAAAAATGACCACAACTCACATTTATAGGGCCTTATCTATTTGTCAGACACTGTGCTAAGCACTTCATATGCATTAATTCAGTTAATCTTCAATGCAACCTGATGATATAGGTTCTCTTCATTGATTCACAACTCAATATAGAAATATAGTAGAAATATAGCAGAAAATAAGCCAATATACCCCAAAGAAATAAATATATATATATATATATTTATGTGCACATGTATATCTACACACACATAGTACATATAAAACAGCATTATAACATAATAGTATAGCATATATCATATGTCTATACTTTTTTCTTTTATGAAGTATATAAAAACTATGAAGGAAAGTAAAGCAGGGTAAAGGGATTGAGAGATGACATGGTCTGGCTGTGTCCCTACACAAATCTCATCTTGAATAGTATTCCCATAATTCCCACACACTGTAGGAGGAACTCAGTGAGAGAGAATTGAATCATGGAAGTGGTTCCCCCATACTGTTCTCGTGATAGTGAATAAGTCTCATAAGAACTGATGGTTTTATCAGGGGTTTCCCCTTTTGGTTAGCTCTCATTCTCTTTGCCTGCCACCATGTAAGATGTGGCTTTGCTCCTACTTGCCTTCTGCCATGATTGTGAGGTCTTCCCAAACATGTGGAATGTGAGTCAATTAAACCTCTTTCCTTTACAAATTACTCAGTCTATGTCTTTATTAGCAGCATGAGAACAGACTAATACAAGAGACACAGGATGGGCTGTTACATTAGATGAAGTTCTCAGAGAAGTAACATTTTAACAGAGACCCAAATGAAGTGAGGAAACAAGCCAAAAGAATTATGGGTCATGAATGGTCCAGGCACACATTAAGAAACTAAGCTACAGAGAGGCCATGTGGCTTCTCAAGGTCACACGATAGTAGGCATAGCATGTAAATCCTAATTTTGACTCCAAAGTCTTATCCTTAGCCATCATTAATGTTCTGCAGCAGTTCATTCTATTCACCAGCTCTGAATTTTTAAAACTCTCTTATTCTTCGCTAGTTAACAAACACGGGCCTTCTACATGCCAGGCATTGACCTCCATTCATTGGACATCATTTACCTCTCCAATCTCTTCTCCAGGTATAACACGTTTTCCTGGTTTCACATCCATCTCCCACCCTTATTCTTTACAGTTCTGACTCTAAACTCTATCCCTTATCCAGTTCATGACTTCAGTTACCGTTATCCTTCTGCAACTAATTCCCAAATTGGGGTCCCAGTTTAATCGGCTGACTAGCTTCTTGGGAGCAACACTGTGTCTCACTCGTCTCTCTGTTCTTACTACTTATCACAAAGCTAGATGTGTAATAAATGTGTGCTTCTATGAAATGGATTAAATTTGAACTCTACATTTCCAACTGCCTTTGGGACAGTTTGACCTGAATGTTTTCCCAGCATCTCAAAATCAATATTTCTAAAAATGAACACATTATCTTCCCTCCAAAACCTGTTCCTCCTCCTATATTCCCTGTCTCTCACAACACCACGAAGTATCACAGTCACCAACCTTGCCATCTTTCTCCTACCAACAGCCATCACACCTTTCCATTCCCACTGCATTCACCCTTGTTCAAACATTTGTTTTTTCTTGCCTAGAAGAATGGACCACCTCCTAATGATATCCCAATTGATGGTACTTCCTACACAGCTATGCAAAATTAATTCCCCTCATTCTGTCATTTTTTTGCAAAATTCAATGGTCTATCTATCCACACAATTGAATCTCAGTCTTATGTTCCAGCCCATATAGCCCAATACCTATTGGGCATCTTCTCTACTTTGATACCCAAGAAGCCCTTAAATTTCATAGTTCTCCAAAACTGACCATTCATTTTTTTTAAACCAAACTTCCTTCTCTGTATTCCCCATCTTGGTAAATTTATGCTACCCAACTGTTCTCCTGGCAGAAATCAAGAGTTGCTCTTGTCCTCTATTTGTCTCATGTGTACTCTCTGCCCTCCACCACATGACCGATGCCTTGCTCTGTCCTTTATTATGTCTCATCTACAGCTTTATCACACCAGATCTCTTTGCCTGCTGTTTTACTCCCTTTTTGCCCATTGGCTACATCACTAGTTAACTTCTCAGTGTGCAAACATGGTCATGCTCTGTTCTTGATTGAAATGTATTAGTAGTTTCCATACTACATCACATCTTGACCATAACTACTTTCCAGCTTCCCATCTCACTACTCCCTTCTTCCCTACACATTCACAATACTCACAAAATTCTTACTGTTCCCTGATTATAGTACCATGTTCTCTTGGTCCAGCCTTGGGACCACAGCTCTCCCTGCCTGAAACATTCACAATTCACCTGCCATCTCTCCCTGAAATATTCATTCTCATCCACCAGTCCTATCTAGTCCAAGTAGCTTTCTTTGACTCTGTCCTGTTTACATAGTGTGACTTACATCTGTTTCCAAAGCAGTCTGTGCTTGGTGCTATTACAGGGCTTTTTCAGTTCTAATTTTCATCTCTCATGTCTCTTTAGATTCAGGGCTTCTTTTCCATGGGATATTTTTCAACTCTGTATTCTAGCACTTAGAACAGTACTTGGGAAATGAATCTTCAGTATATCTTTTGTGAAATAATAAATGGATCACTTTTGGTGAAGCCCTCACTGATATGAAAGAGTAGTAATATTATTTAGTCTACAGAATAATGCTGTTTTTCTACATAAGTTTTGTGTGGCATTATACATGATTCTGCAAAACCAGTATCACTCAATAACAAACCATGTGATTATGATAGATTTACTGTGTGTTCCTTCAGCTTATTATTTCACAGAAGACAAGGACTGAAGCTACTGATATCCTTCATTAAGAAATATAGTGAGGTCCTAGGAAGGTATTTAGCACATGCCTTTGAAGATGAAGTAAACTAATATACGCTCTGTAATGAATACACAATTCGGGTCAAGTAGAAGTCTGGGGTAGAGAAGCAAGATATGATTTAAATGTTTAATTCCTATACCCCAAACAATTAACATATCTTTTCATATTCTGAAATATTTACTAGCACGTCTCTCATATAGGTGACTGATAAATGCATTTTAAATGAATGATTGTTTAATACTCTCAAACATATTTCTAAAACTATCACAACACAAATTGCATTAAGGCTGAAGTTATAATTGTCATTGAGATCTAAAATTCTGCTCTGATGATAGTTACAGAAGGCCACAATCTCATGCTCAGGGATCCAAGGATGAATAAAGCTGTGTTTTAAATTGCAGTGCTTATAACAAGACAGTATCACAGTTTAATCTTCTCAGTGTAGTGGTTATGGATTTTTCATTCTCATTGTTTATTCTGAGAGGTGAACAACAATTTTAAAAGTACTTTTTAATGACAAATTTTCATGTGGAGGTTACATACATAACTTTAACTAGGAGGGCTTATGGGGTGTAGCAGTGACTCCTGCACTTAAATTACATCAGAAGTGCAAGTAGTTAATACCTTCCAGCTTCCCAGTTTAGATGTGTGCCCTTTCTTAAAAACTATCTTACAACACCTCCATTTTAAAAATGGGATTTATTCTATAAACCCACAGAAAGATAATTCCCTCACTCCATGCCCCTGGATACTGTATTTTACAATTTCCTGCTTCCTTTTTTAATGTTTCTCAATGCCTGGTTCTGTACTCACATTGCTTTATACTTGTCCCCAAGATTTTCCTCCCCACAACTTTTAAATTAACACAGGGCACCTGCATTTCAGACTCTGTGTCAACTCTCTCAGATATCATGACTTCAGCAGAAAATCCTGAAGAAACTGGACCAAGAGCAGACAGGGAACAGGTAACCACTGCAGTAATACTGTGCATCACAGTAGAAAAGGCTCATCCTCAAATTAAAGGGAGTTTATGAACACAGATGATATGGAAAGAGTGATTTAAAATTCTTGGAAAGGATGGGAAAAAAGTGGAGCAGAAAGTGACTTTCACAAAGTGCTTGCAATATTAGATGATGTATAATAATATCCTTAGAATAAGTGATTCCCAAAATTAAGTTTAAAAATTGGAGAAAAATACTATTTAATTTGAAAATTCCAACACTAATTTGAAATGCCTCTGTCTACACCAAAACATCATTTAAATTCCCAATAAGAGACCTGAGCATTTTCAATTCCTTTAGGATTATCTTTAAACAGAAGTTATAGCTCATTTGCACTCATCAAGCTTCCAAATCATACTTGTTTTATGAAAAAGGTGCATTTCTTTAGAGACTTCCAGCATCAAAGAAGCTTTTAAAATCTTTAAAATAGCTTAGATAATCTAATGTCTTTAAGTAACTGAAAGATAAACTCATATTACAATTATAAAAATTGGTAGAGGGCAGGAAGAAATAGACGATAGAATAAACACAGAATTTCAAGCCCAGTTCTTCCCATAGCTTTATTCTACAGGACCCCAAAGAGGAAAAGGTCAAGTTCAATAACACTGTGTGCTTCCACTTGGAAAGGAACAGCACTTATACCAACTGGAAGTAATTTTGCTTTTAAACACCCATCTTACTTCATCCTTAACTCTGTTATGGGAATGAATATTTTAAAATAAACATGTTTAGGCATTTATTTCCTCCTCAACTTGACTATCATTGCCTCGTGCATATTCAGTTACTAACTCTTGGATAAACAGTAAGCTCCCTAAAAGCAGACTCTATGTCTCAGTCATCCCAATACTAAGTAGTTTCTTTGCAAATATTTGCTGAATTAATCTCATTTCATCATTACAGGATCTTTATAAGCTACAAGTAGATATCATTACCACCATAGTACAGAGGAAGAAAGAAACAGCAACATTAAGCTCAATGACTACTTTATATATTCTCACCTTTCTAAATCAAATGAAAATTTTTCTAAATTGAACTTCTCTCCAAATTAAACTTACGCAGTATCTCACAGTGTTATTTTATAAATGTCTGTTTGTTAGTTCCATATTACTATGTGTGTGGTTTTCTTTTTTTTTTCTAAAATTCCCTGTGGACACAAGAAGACTAGAAGATCAGTTTCCACTGCAGTAGAATGGGTTGATCTTTGCCTTTAGATGTAACCATAAGACACTTTTCTTCATGGGGTGAATTATCATTTGCAAAGCATGGATAAAAGGTATGGGCTAGACCATTTTTCAAAGTAGCTTCTCATACTATCGTAATGAATATTCATTAAATTATAAAAAGGTATAACTCAAAATAAAACCCCCGGCAGAATATCTATTTGGAGATGTAGATCAGTTTAAGAGCTATATGTGCTATATGTACCCGATATTATTATGAAACTCATGAAGACATTTAGAAATCATGTCTTTTCTGGTAAAAAAACAAAATAATAGGCTGCACACGGTGGCTCACGCCTGTAATCCCAGCACTTTGGGAGGCTGAGGTGGGCGAATCACGAGGTCAGGAGATCAAGACCGTCCTGGCTAACAAGGTGAAACCCTGTCTCTACTAAAAATACAAAACATTAGCTGGGCATGGTGGCAGGCACCTGTAGTCCCAGCTACTCAGGAGGCTGAGGCAGGAGAATTGCTTGAACCTGGGAGACAGAGGTTGCAGTAAGCCAAGATCGTGCCACTGCACTCCAGCCTGGGCGACAGAGCAAGACCCTGTCTCAAAAAAAAAAAAAAAAAAATTATTTGGGTACATCTTATCATATGTAACAATGTACAAACAGCACAACAAAAAAAAAAAGGACATAGGTTGTGGGGTAATCGTCGTTAGACTGCAGTAGATATTGTTATCAGTCCAATCTGATTTTCATTCCCGTTTGGGCTATGATAATGTCATTTCTTAAATAAACTGCTTCGCTCAAAAGATCCTTCAAAATATTAAGAAGTGTTGACATCTGGAGACTGAAGTCTATTTTTCCTCCAAAACCTGTTTAAAGTAAAGATCTATATATATTTTTTTAAAAGCCAGCTCTAATTTCCTAAAGACTTTTCACAAGCAGATGCTGTCTGAATACAAGAGGGGTCATTTCCCTACATCAATACAAATTTCAGGTAACCAAAAAGTTATAAATTGTTGCTTTAAAATGTTTTGATGACTTACTTTTACCTAAATAAATAATTGGGGTGGGATAGGTAGGTAGAGAGAAGTTTCTAAAAGGTCAATAACATATCCAAAGGGCATTTAAACCGACAACCTGTTTCCAGTGAGAGAACCACTCAACCACACTGGCCATGTCCGTTCAGGAAGAAGAACCGGCCCTTAACACAAGCATGAAGGCCAAATGCTCAATATGGAAAATTCTATATTTATATCCATGTTCAAATCATTCCTTATATTTCAGTATGAAGAACTTTTATGCTTAAATACTGATGGTCACCCCTTTTCCTGGTTTTCTAATGCTATGTGCTTGTGTATGCAGATCGAGCAGCCTATAGTGAAAAGACTGGGCAAGAAGAGGGGATACAGTCACAGCCATGACAGCAAAGGAGCTGAACTTCAGCGTTTCTCAGCCTTGACACACTTTTCACTTCCCTCTTACTTCCCTCTCAATACAGGCTGACTTCTCGCTGTGAGGTCTGATACAAAACGAAATGCACCTAAGGAAATGGGTGTGTATACACTCAATGACGTCTCCATGTCTTTTTAAATTTTCCCATTCCTTTCCACATCCACTGCTGTAATGCAAGGATCTATCATCTGATGAGTATAATGGCGGTGAATGTGGTGGTGTAGACATTCACACACTGAAGGCAAATGTGAGAAAGGCCCATTCTCAGTCACGTGAACTCAAAGAAGTACAAACAATCACAATCACATTTCAGTGTGAGTACTGAAATAATTTTGCAATTTTATTTGTGGGGATAGGGACTGATGTTGGAGGTGATCATCAATCTGGAAGGGAGTAAGAATGAGGGAACATCACAGCAACAACATCCAAAGATGACAATGATGACTGCCCTAAATACACAAAACCACTGGGCATCTATTAAGCTCTTATTCAGAAACAATGTGCACTCTGATAGCCATGGTGCTATATGTGCAAGAACATGCACAGTTCCCAGGAGCATTATCTTAGTGTCATTTACTGCGCTCATAAACTCAGTTCACCAAATAGAAAAGACATGGAACCAAAAGTCTCTTAACAGCAGATGGCTTAACATGCAATCAGATGTGAATTGTAACTTTGGTCTTTGGTGGGTCTACCACAGGACAATGTGATTTAATTCAATCAAAATGTTTAAATGTCTATTAGTTTTTCTGTTTTTTGCTTTTGTTTTTCTTTTTTCTTTTTTTTTTTTTTTCTGAGACTAAGTCTGGCTCTATTGCCCAGGTTGGAGTGCAATGGCACGATTTAGGATCGCTACAACCCCCGCCTCCCAGGATCAAGCGATTCTCCCTGCCTCAGCCTCCCCAGTAGCTGGGATTACAGGTGCCTGCCACTATAGCAAGCTAATTTTTGTATTATTAGTAGAGAAGGGTTTCCACCATGTTAGCCAGGCTGATCTCAAACTCCTGACCTCAGGCGATCCGCCCACCTCAGCCTCTCGAAGTTCTGGGATTATAGGTGTGAGCCACCACACCTGGCCTAAATGTCTACTAGTTTGTGAAGCATTGTACAAGTGCTTACTAGGGGTACAAAAATTAGTAATTCTTGCGTAGTACACTTGCCATCAAAAGTTACAACTGAATATCTGCAAATGAGACAAATTATGTCCAGTTAATTCTGCCTTGTCATTCAGATCTATATCAACAATAAAAGAAAAAGCAACTTATGAAAATTCAAAGAATAATTATTTGGGGTGGAGTCAGGGAGAAATCAGTAAGTCTGCAATAAAAGGACACTACATTTCACATGTGTCTTAATAGATATACAGATTTTCATTGGGCAATATGAGGGCAGGAAGTTCATTCTAAGCAGTGGGTAAAACAGGAGATATAGCTAATTATAGTCCCAGCTACTCAGGAGACTGAGGTGGGAGGATTGCTTGAGGTCAGGAGTACAATGGGCCAGTGAACCATGATGGCATCACTGCACTCCAGCCTGGGCAACAGAGTAAAACTCTGACTCAAAAGAAAAGAAAGAAAGAAAGAAAAGAAAGGAAAGAAAGGAAAGAAAGAAAGAAAGAAAGAAAGAAAGAAAGAAAGAAAGAAAGAAAGAAAAGAAAAGAAAAGAAAAGAAAAGAAAAGAAAAGAAAAGAAAGGAAAGGAAAGGAAAGGAAAGGAAAGGAAAGGAAAGGAAAGGAAAGGAAAGGAAAAGAAAAGAAAAGAAAAGAAAAGAAAAGAAAAGAAAACAGAAAAGAAAACAGAAAAGAAAAGAAAAGAAAGAAGAGGTAGGTTTAGAGACCAGGGAACAGTCCAGTTTAGCCAGATCAAGGGGTAGAAGAGTCATGAAAGAAAATGTTAGGATGGAGAGCTATCACTGCATTGTAGGAGCCTTGAGAATCATGCAAAGGAATTTGTATTTTTGATTCTATAAGTAATGGGAAGGCATTAAGATATTTTGTGCAGGAGAATTCTATGGCTCAAGTTAGGTTTCAGTAAATTTAGTTAGTTTTGAGTGTGGAGTGGCAGTTAGTGCAAATAGGATGTAACCATCATGGCCCAGAAAAGATGCTGAGAACATATTCTTGGTGGTGGAAATGGAATTTGAAGGGAGAGACAGACATAAAATACAGAAGAGAACCAGTAAGTCTTGGTGACTGATTTGTCATGATGAGAATACCACAGAGAAGGAGATGCTTTTGCTTTTTTTAACAACATGCCTCAAAAAATGTCCACAATAATTGTTTTTAGAAGATAGAGCACGTCTTTTTTTGACACAGTGACTTTAAGGTGCTGGTAAAACTTTCTTATGAGTCTGACCAGCAGAAGAGGAATGGGGCAGACTATATACTCAAGAGATACTCCCCATCAAAATAAGAATCAAAGCCACACTTTGATTATAGAGAGAGTACAGACGGAGAATATAACTAAAAGACAACCATGTGAAAGGCTGCACAAAATGGGCAAAAAGAGGAAATAAGGGTCACAAAAGGAGATCTAAGAGAAATCAGAGGCAGTAAAATAATTCAGTGCCATAGAAGGCAAGGGAGGAAGGCTTCAATTCAACAACATTCATTGAATATCTGTTGCTGAGCAAATATTACAAGTCAGACTTCATGCTCAATACTGGGGACAAAGTGGTGGACAGGACAAAATCCCTCTGCTCTCACAGAGTTCACAGTCTTCCAAGAAATCTTGGTAAACAGTATGAAACATCCCAGTGACTTCAGGAGGATATGAATTGAGAAAAGGCCCTTAGGACCCTTCACCAAACGAATACTTTTGGAAAGCAAATGGGTAATTCAATGCCCAAGGGTGAATTAACTTATAATAATAAGTGCAGTTACATAATTTTAAAATATTTTTCAGACTTGCAAAGGCCCCCTTGAACAAATAAAACACTCTACTCCCCACAACCCCCTCCCCACCTCACACGTTAATCTACTTGAAATAGTCCCTAAGAAGAGAAGCTATTAAGTAAAAAAACACATTCTGCTATGTATTATTGAAAAGCAATATTATTCACATGTTCTGGAAAAAGTGAGAACACGAAAAATAAATAAAAGGACAAAAAATAGTAAGAAGGGCTTAATAATTTAAGCTCAGAAATATATCTTCAAAACAACCACTATCTTGTCTACAATTCTGCAGAAATCTTGCACACATATTTTATATTGAATGGCTCATTAATTTACAAACCATCCATAGCTTTATGTTATGAAAGGGCATAAGCTTCAGGCCAGAAAAATATGAACAGGAGTCCAGGGGAGAGAGGGTAGCTGAATTTCAACACTTCATTCTATCATCTGTTTAGTACACCCCTTACATTATTATGACATAAAGAAAATAAAATAATGGTTGTATGATGAAAAGCTTTTCATGGGTTCGGAATAAATCGATTTTTCTATATTACCCTTGTGGAATTACTAATTTGAGTTTGCCTTATTTTTAATAAACACAAAACTTAAGCCAAAGCCGTGATACATCCATCAAATGACAATATAAAATTGAAGAGATTTTTTACTCTACTATTGAAACATATATTTTCTGCCTCACTTTTACTTGTAGATTACATCACATAACATCTGTCATCCCTAATTTAGATGGCACAAATTAAGGACACCGACGAATAATTTTATAGGTTTTTTTTCCCTCTGACCTTATTTCTGATTCTCTTTCAAACATATAGCTGAATTATCATCTCCCTCTGTCTCTACACTGTTAGCGGGATTATGTCTGATTTTATAGCAGGAGTGCAAAATAATGGGATTAGACAATGAAATGAAAAATGTATTTTGGTCAGGCTTTGGGTTTAACATGGAAGCTGGTGGAGCAAATGTAAGCACTCTAATTTGCAAGAAACCTTGTCTACTTGTAAGTACTTATGTACAACTCGCCCATTTTCTGTCCTCTGGCATTAACAGTGTCATTTACAGTGATTTACAGGTGGTGCTGATTAACAAGTAAAAGCACATTAAATGCTTTTAGTTGTTAAGAAGAGAGCACAGAATGAACTCTTTAAACTCAATTATTATAAAGTTTCAGCAATGCAACTCAACTCTATTCTGTCATTTCCAACATTTTCCTTCTACTTTGCATTCATATAGTTTCATCCGTTGCCTTTTAAACCATTTTTCACAGTGTTTTATCTCTAAGTTAGGTCATATAATACACACACACACACACACACACACACACACACACACACACTTCTCTAATTCCTGATTTCTCTATCATCTTCATACATTTCTCTCAGTTGGATCTTCTAGTTAAATTTTTCTTAGATTCTGGCTAAATCATCTTATAAATATCCACCCCAGAGATATATATTCAAGGAAAAACGGTATCATAGTACAAGATTGTTTGGAAGTTATATAAATAGCCTACTTATTGGAAAGAAAACAAGAGATCAGGGGCTATTATTTTAAAACAAAAATGAAAGGTAGAGTTTAAGTCTTTAAAAATCATCCTTTCTCATCCCAGGATTAGTAAAGACCACCCTATATCTGATCACAAGGAAGCAAAGTACGTATGTATATGTTTGGTGAAAATAATACAGACTACATATTTGGGGATCATTCTCTAATATTAACTTTGAAGCAATATCAACAAAAATAAAAAAGATAATCCAAACTATTTTTTATTCTTCCCATCACATGATAACTAATTAAAAATTTATGAATACAATTCAAGAAACAGGTGTCAAATCAATTCTCAGCCAGAAAACTCATCACTTTGGTCTCTCTTAGCCAAGGTATAAATCAACATATTTCTGTTCTCCCAATAAGCAGGGAACGCATGCTGATTCTGGAGACAGCACTAAAAGGTATGCTTTTAAAAAAATTATGTTAAATGTATAGTACTCCCCAGGTGTGACTTCATCTTCATGTCTCATTTGTAGTGATTATGGCCACCTAAGGCCCTGTGAATAGACTAGACATGCTGATTCAATCCCCATCCGGTTGACAGAAGGACAGGCACAGTCAAGAAGTGGTGATCACGGAGGAGCCAAGCAATGCAAGCCATCCAGTTCCGGAGACGACATTCCTGCAGTCTGTCTAGCCTTGAGTTCCCTGGGCTGCCATGTGCATGAGTGAGTCTCTTGCAGGACAGCTAGCCCTTTATCCTACGCTTACTCTAAAGAACTGCAAAGACAAAGCCCCTATGAGCTCAACTCAACACCCAATAACTGCTTAGCTCTCTGCATGAAACATGCCACTCAGGAAACATTTGATCTCTTAAAGATTAAGTATTCCTCACAAGAGATATCCTACATATGCCTGGCTCGAAATGAGTGCACAGCTACAGACGTCAGTGTAAACAGAAGTAAACATAGTTACAAGTCAAATTTGGGGCTTTATGGGTGATGTTCATATCACTTTTTTCCAGTTTGAAAGGATTAAGATGGTTCTCTTTACAATTTCACATTCAAGTGAGACTAGTGTCCTCCTGGTTACAATGACCTTAATTATTGGAGTGAAGAAAAGAAAGGGAGGGTGTCCATTTCCATTTCTCATAGCCATAAATTTAAATGATTGACTCAAGTTGTTGAGGTGACTCCATTTCCCTGGGCACTAAAGAACGCAGCATGTAGAAGCACTTTTCCTTGCAACTTTCCAGCCCTCAAGTCCAAGTTTTTCATCCTCTAAACCCAAACTATGCTACAGCCATATGTGACCCCAAAGCTTATGTAATCCGGGAAAGGTCCAGCCCTTTATCTCTCCCGTGTTCCCCACAATCACTTCCATTCTATTTCTGGCTCATGTAAGGTACTCTGCACACATCAAAACCACCTAATAAGAAATCAGTGCAAACCAAGACGCTTTGTGGGAGGGCATCCTCCCCTATTTCTCTATGGAGCCCATCAAACAGCAAAACATTTCTCCCTGCTTTCGCAGAACGCGCGTTTCTCTGAAAGCCACGCTCCTAAAACAGTGCCCAGTACCCTTCCAAGGCTGTACTATGTATATAAATTATTTCCAAGTGTCACTGAAGACCATTTTTCTCTGAACACACTAAACTGAAGCTAGCCGTAAAACAAGACATACGCTCCTGCTGAAGAATCTGACATGGGCAAGATTCCGCCCGTATATTACCAGGGGGCAAAAATACAGTTGTAATGAAGAAACGCTGGGGGGTATAAAGGAAAAGTGGAAGGAGAGGATCAATACTATTTCAGCTCATTAATCCCCAGGTGTGAGGGGAAGGAAGAGTGCGGTCTAGAGTCATCTGGCAGATGCATAAACAACCTCGGAAATTTTCAGAGAAGGCAAAAGTACGCACAGGATCGCAGGGGACCCTGCCATCGGCGAGTTTCAAACACACTTCAAACATCTTTTCTTCCGCGACCTGAATCTTGCATGCACCCCCCCCCCTCTCCCCTGCACCCCATTCCCGCCGCTCCCACCTCCCCTTCCCAGTCCCGCCAGGTGACTACGTCTCATGCAGCGAAGGCAACAAGCGTCCACAGCCGAGGAAGGGAAGGGGCAGCCCTCTCGGCTCGCCAGGGAAGGAGGGCGGAAGCGGGCGCCCGCTCGCATGCTTATTGCATCCTACCTCCTGTGGAGCTGGCCTCCTCCAGCTGAGCCGAAATGCTTTCCACCCTCCTCACATTCATGTCTGGGGACGCGGGGTACAGGAGCGAGACTCGGGAGTCCACCGGCCAGGGGCGTCTGTCGACGGGTCTGCACGGAAGCGCACCGCCGCTCGGCCCGGGGGCGTCCGTGGCGCTGGGAGCGAGAGCTTCGGCGGCGGCGGGCAGGGCGCGCGGAGCCGGCTGCAGGTGCGGGCGGAGGCCGGCGGGGGGCGCCGGGGGCGCTGCTCGGCTGGCGGCGGGGGCGCGCGGGACGGCGGGGGCGGCCGAGGCGCGGGCTGCTCGGCGCCGGCGGCTGGAAGCGGGCGCGCTGCACCGGCGGCTCGCGTGCGGGGACCCCAGGCCCTCGCCCGCGTCGGCGCCGCCTCTGCCACCTGCTGCCGAGTCACCGGCCGGGGGTGGGGGCGAGGACGAGAAAGCGCAGCGGGTGGCGCGGTGCCTCTGGCGACAGAGCAGACGGACTCGAAAGAGACCCGAGGTGACTTCGGGCTGGGCAGGGCACCCCCGGGAGTTGTCAGCGGCTCTCTGCGGCGCCTCTGGGACCCCTTGGCACTGCGAGCAGCGCCTGCTCTGGGGAGGGGCTCCAAGGCGCAGCTCCTTCGCCAGGAACGCGCCACTGGGTCCCCCAGGGCTCCAACTCGGACAGCCAGACTGGAAATACTGCTGCACAAAGTTAGGCTGAGTTCGAAGGACACCAGAGGGGAAGCGCAAGGAGATGCCCTTCTCCGGAGCCGGGCAGAGCGCCAGGAACTCCTAGACAGGAAACTTTCCCCGTGGAAGCTAGAACCAGCATGCGACTCAGCTGAGTGTGGGGAAACACTGGGTCTAGACTCCGGGTGAGCATCGCAGGGCTGAGGTGAAGAATACTACCTTGGAGAGAGGGGGTGGCGTAGACTGGGGGGCATTTTGCAGAAGCATCCATGTGGGGGGTTTCATTTGAGATCTCCCAGGCAGGTCAACCAGGAGGTATTGCTCACCACCCGCAGGTTCATTTGCCCTCTGAAGCAAAGTAAGGCCGGGAATAGTTGAGACGGTAAAGAGAATCCAGTAGACCACTTGTGGCCATGGTTACTGTTTGAGAAGTTAAAATTAAAATGCAGACTTCGGTGTCCCCAAGAGTCAAGTGCATGAAGCCTCTCTTTTGTGAAGAAAGGTCAAGTTGACCCGTTCTCCAGGCAAACGGAATTAAAATTTCCTCTCACTCTCAGCTGTAAGGTCAGCTGGCCATGACTTGGGTGGAAGCCGTTTCTAAGTGTTTGTGAAACTATTTGCCCTCCCTGTGGCTTTTGGATTATTTATTCACACTGTCAATGAGTGGAATCTTGCCCCTTTCTCCAAGTATGTCTCCACTGACACCTTATTGCCCTTCTCCCCACCCCCAAGCCCACGAGTGATTTATTTAGTCCTTTGAGCCCTTATAGCATGTATTTGTGTATTTCCTGTGAGTCTTGTACTCTCAGTTCCTTGTTAAAGAGGTGGATGCTGACACGTCTGTTGTCTGGGTTCAAATCCTAGTCCCACTACTTCGTAAACTGTGGCTTGGTACAAATATCAGCTATAACTGGTACCTACATTATTGTTTTGTTGTGAGGATTTAAGAAAATCAGTGGATGCAGAGGACTTAGGGTCGTGGCTGGCACATCACAGTCATTGCATGAAGATAGGCACCTCTGATTCTTGGAGCTGAGAATAATAATGTATTGACAAAGCAATTAGCAAAGTTCCTTGCACATAGTTGGTCTTCCCTAAACATTTTTTTTTTAATTCGGCAAACATCTGCCAACTACTATGTACAAAGCACAATTATAAGTACTGGGATGACACAGTGAATACAACAGAGATCCTCAGTTATTGGCTGACTGTCTAGAGGGCAGAGAGACTGACCATAAATCAAGGAATCAAAAGTGACAGGCCAGGGAGATCACTTTTCTATAGGGGGCCCACGAAGGCTTTATGAAACAGACAACATTTAAATGGAATCTTGATGAAAATGAGGAGCCAGCTGTGAGCATCTCAAGGGAAAAAGAACCTCCAAGCAGAGGGAACATCAAGAGCTAACATAAGAACAGCATACTTGCAGGGCAGCCAGGAGGCTGACAGGGCTGAAGTACATTGAGAGAGGAAAAGAGTAACAGGAGAGAGAGTCGGAGAGGATGAGATCATGTGCAGTGTGAACATTTATTGAATTTTGTCTGCATACTTTTATAGCCAATGCATTCTTCCCACTTGTCAGCTTCCTCTTAACAAGTCTTCTTTCTGTCCATTCTGTCAGATTTAATCATTCGATTCTGTCACGTGCCTCTTCTTCCTCTTCTGCAGACTTCTCATAGCAAACTTCCAGCTTACTGGCCAACTACTTCTTTCTCTATTTCTGTAGCTAGCACTCTTTCCAGAAACCACCCACAACTTTTAATCTGTAGATAATCACTAACACTTGTCCAACTCCAAATTTTATCTTCTATATGATGACTTCTAAAGCTACCTGAGCATGCTGGTTTGGATTCTCCAGCCTGGGTTGGAATTCCAGTTCCAACTGTGAACAAGCTGTGTGTCTGAGGACTAGTAACCTCCCTCAGTTTTCTCACTCTAAAATGTAGAAAATAATAGTGTCAGCCAGGTGAGGTGGCTCACGTCTGTAATCCCAGCACTTTGGGAGGCTGAGGTGGATCACCTGAGGTCAGGAGTTCGAGATCAACCAGGCCAACATGGTAAAACCTCATCTCTATTGAAAATACAAAAATTAGCCAGGTATGCTGGCGTGTGCCTGTAATCCCATCTATTTGAGGCTGTGGCAGGAGAATCGCTTGAACCTGGGAGGCAGAGGTTGCCATGAGCCGAGATCATGCCATTGCACTCCAGCCTGGGTGACAGAGCAATAGTCTGTCTAAAAAAAAAAGAAAAAGAAAATAATAGTGTCTACTTCAGTTAACTGTTGGGAAAGATTACATGAGGCAGCATATGTAAAGTGTTTAAGATGGTTCCTGGCACATAGTAAGAATCAGAGTTACCATCGTGATAGTTAGCTGTCACCATTATCGTCATCATCATATTTTGTCATGATGAACTCAAAGAAGAAATGGCATCACTACATTCTACAACAGGTCTAAGCAACCTTCCCTCACAGTGTGGGAAGTAATATACAACTCCTTTTTCATCTCCAAAATATGCAGAACACTTTGTTGGACCAAACTACCTCTCAAATCTTATCCAATGAATATCTGCTCATGTTGTACCTTCTAAATGTATATCCTTTGACTAGTTATAAAGAAGACAACAAATTCATGGAAAATAGACACTCTGCTGAAGAAGTTTGTAATATATTGTTTCCAAAATATTTGTAAGGGATATTAGCCACTATAAAATCCAAGTCCAGACCTCTTTACTTGGATTCTTAGTCATTGCCAAACATCACAGGATAATTATCTTTTTACTGCCACATTTACCATCATTTTTGATATTTGGGACTGAAAGTCCAGAATGACTCTGTCTTGCTTGTACCATTTCCTTATTGGCTCTTTAAATACTTCAAATAGTTATAGAGAAGACCTTCATAGGCCACAGCATGCTATGCCAGCTTCTTATTACTCCTCCAAAGCTGTAGCAATCCTAGCCCCTCTTCCCAACCCCAAGACACATGCACAAAGATTTCCACCTTCTCTGACTAACCCTAGATTACTCTCTGTACAGCAAGGATGTGTATTTTTCCCTTAAGGAACCATATTAAAAATTGGGTGCAGAAATAAGAAACTCACCATGTGCCAGCCATGAATCTCAGACTTTATGAATATTATTTCATTTAATCTTTTCAAAGCACTGGGAGATAAGCATTGTTGTTATCCCTATTTAACTAGTGAAGAAATTAAGGCTCCGAGAAGCGAACTGGTTTGCCAGTTTTATAATAGTAATCAGTATCTCTGGGCTGTGAACACAACAGTTTGACTCAGGAACTCCCAGATTTGATTACTACATTGTACTGTCACCCTGGACTGGAATTGTGATGCTCTAGACTCTGATATGTCCTAGTTCTGTGTCCTCCAGTCACTGATAATTTCTAAGCTTCAGTTCCTCATCTGTAAAAAGGGGAATCTCTCCTTCACAAGGTCATTGTCAGAATTAAGTTAAGGAATGAAAGTGAAAGCTATACATGAACTATGGAATGTTGTAGAAGCATCCATGACTACTTTTATTATTTCCTGATTTTTTTTTTATTGCCTATTACCTTTGTTGCTTGGTCTTTTCTGAAAGCTCCTTACATTTTGGCACAATTCTTCCTGGCTCAACAGAACTTAGGCAGTAACAGTAAAACTTCTAGTATTTCATAATACTTGAACACTGACAGTATGCAGGTATGCACTGTGTTAAAAGCTCTATGTCATTGTATGACTTAGGACTAAGAAAAATCATCATATATAGTTATTTTTACCCTGATTTTAAAATAAGCCTGAGATTCAGAGAGGTTAAGTAGCCCAAGGACTGCCAGCTGTGAAGAGGTGCAGCTGCGATTTGAACTCACATTCATCTGATTAAAACACTAGAGCTTTCAAATGCTTCTTGATGGTTCTCGAACTTTAACTTACATAAGAATCACCTGAACAGTTAGATTAACAACTTCTGTGCTCCAGCCTGTGGATGGATTCACTGAGTTTGGTGGGGATGTCTTAGAATGTAATTTATTTTTTAAATAATAGACTTCTAGAGCAGCTTTTGGTTTTCAAAAAAATGAGCATACAGAGTTCCCATGTCCCCCTCTCCAGTAACCCCCTCCCCCAGTTTTCCCTATTATTAACATCTGGTATTAGTGTGGTACATTTTTACAACTGAGCCAATGATACATTGTTTTTAACTAAAGTCCATAGTTTAGATAGGAGGCCTAATCTTAGAGGAAGAGGTGGCCCTAGAGGGAGAGGGAAAAAGAGACATCACTCAGAAGAAAGGCCATGTGAGGACACAGCAGCTGTCTACAAGCCAGGAAGAGAGTCCTTCAGTGTAAACAGAATGCTACTGACACCTTGACCTTGGACTTCCAGCCTGCAGAACTGTGGGAAGATAAACTTCCATTGTTTAAATCATATAGCCTGTAGTATTTTGTTGTGGTAGCCCAAGCAGACTAACACATACCCTAAGATCATACTTTGAGAAATCACTCTACACTGAGGCAAGAAAGTGTGGTCTGAAATCCACCAACATCTGCATCACCTGTGAGCTCGTCAGGAGTTCAGAATCTGGGGCCCCGCCTCAAGCCTCCTGAATCACTGTCATCATTTTAAGAACATCCTCAGGTGGTTCCAGGAATGCATATTAAAATGTGAGAAGGCTGGGCATGGTGACTCATGCCTGTAATCTCAACACTTTAGGATGCTGAGGCAGGAGGACTGCCTGAGCCCAGGAGTTTGAGACCAGTCTGGTCAACACAGTAAACCCCATGTCTACAAATAATTCAAAAAATGTCCAGGCATAGTGGCTCACACCTGTGGGTAGTTGCTCCTAGCTACTCAGGAGGCTGAGAGAAGAGGATCGCCTGAGACTAGAAGGTCGAGGCTGCAGTGAGCCATGATGACACCACTGCACTCCAGCCTGGGTAACAGAGTGAAAAACCCTGCCAAGAAAGAAAGAGAGAGAGAAAAGAAGAGGAAGGGAAGGAAGGAAGGAAGGAAGGAAGGAAGGAAGGAAGGAAGGAAGGAAGGAAAGAAGAAGGAAAGAAAGAAAGAAGGAAGGAAGGAGGGAGGGAGGGCAGGAAGGAAGGAAGGAAGGAGGAAAGGAAGTCCTGCTCGACAAGACACTGGACACAGTTTTGTGTTTGTTTACTTGTTTACCATAGCCTCCCTTGGAGCCATGTAGAGCTCCCTGAACAAGAGAAGAGGCTAGTGTTACAATCACAATTTACTGCACTTTACCCTAGTGAGACAATCCAGCTTCACTTTTATGTCAGCCCTACTCACATGGATGTAATTACTTATTATCTCATTAGGTTTCGAACAGCGAATATCCCTAACCTTGATCATCTGACTACACTTGTAAATTTCTCCGTGATTCTTAATCTCCTGTATTATAATAATCAGGTAAAATAATCTGCTTTGAGATCCTAACATTAAAGGAAATATTAATATGTCATAATGTAACAAAAATCAAGTAAACATCTTAGAGCTGCAAAGTTAATTCCGAACCTCCTACAGGATTTTTATGTTCAGTTCCTTATCTGATCTTTACAATTCTGAAAAGTTGAAAGCTAAAATTTTATTATTCCCATTTGCAGAAGAAGAAACTGAAGCCCACGGAGATTAAGAGACTTATTTGCACAAGACACGTGGGATGCAACGAGGTCACAAACCTCCATCGTCTGACGTCTTTCAGCACTTGCTTCTATGAGATTTGCCAAGTTTATAAAAGCTAAAATGCTGCTAAATGAACTGTAAGTCTCTAAGCATCAAAATTCAAGTTTGCCTTGCAATTCTGTCTTGCAGGATAAGTCCATATTACAAATGTAAAGTTATTATTTCACTTCACTGCAATGACCCCTGACCTGTGGACTTCAGGAAATCCACTGGCTACATTCTGTATGTAGCAGGGGAGGTGATTAGAGGATTCGCTTCAGAATAGAGATTTAGTTTAACTGGAGAGCGCTCCAAAAACTTAAATATCATTAATGAGGTTAATGCTGAAAAGGTTTTACTTAAATTTCATATCTCCAGGTTCTACACTTGAATATGTTCTAATTGGTAGATAGATTCATTAAATTCCAAATCATTTTATACCTTTTATCCTTGTATTTTTTTAATTGCTCATTTTACTGCATGAAGACTAAAAATCAGTCCTTGAAAAGTAAGAATTTGCTAGTTTGTTTGTTAACAATTTGAATAAAACTGTCCAAAAGAGATTCTGTTATAACTAAACGAATCTGTTCCTAGAATATTCTTTTTTGCTATTATTTTTTTGAGACGAATATCTGCTCTTGTTGCCCTGGCTGGAGTGCAATGGTGTGATCTCCATTCACTGCAACCTCTGCCTCCCAGATTCAAGTGATTCTCCTGCCTCAGCCTCCAGAGTAGCTGGGATTACAGGCACCTGCTACCACCCCCAGCTAATTTTTTATGTGGATTTTTCCACATTGGCCAGGCTGCTCTTGAACTCCTGACCTCACGTAATCCACCCACCTTGGCCTCCCAAGGTACTGGGATTACAGCTGTGAGCCACTGCACCGTGCCTAGAGTATTTTTTTAGACCAAAAGTTGAACATAACTGAAAACTATTCTAAATGACTTGTTTTCTTCCAATATCTAATTCAAAGACATCAAGTCTTTAAAAACAGGAGAAATATGTATTTCTGGTGTATGTGTGGCTCAAAGCACTATATAATATTGCTGATAGGGAAGTTAATCATCTCAGTATATTTAAGATTTATTCATTAAGTTGGTACTTTGAGGAATTAATGTTTATTTGTTTTGTTTTAAAATTCATTAGTAAAATTAAAATTCTTTATACGAATTAGAAGCATTGTAGGGAGACTGAGAACCTATTTCTTCAAAGTCAGATAAAATACAAACCAACAAAAATGCCATAGTCTGGGCCTAGAAAATCCAAAACTGGGTCTAACAGTCTCTAGGAGTTGAATAGTGAAACTGCCACATATACGCATCAAAATAGATGAAGAACCTGACACTCAAATTCAGGTGTTAGTTAACAGCCATCAAGAAATGAACAAAAGAAACGAAAAGGAAGACAGAGATCCTTAAAGTCTCAATGCCATTAGATTTTTAAAAGTCCAGAATCTTTTAGATAGCTGATGTTAAAAAATGGTATCAAAGAGAGAAAAACCTAAGGATGTTGGAAGAATGAGTGCTTATAGAAGACGCACATTGGGATTTAGGGAGAGCTGGGGAACATGCAATGATAGATACATCCCTACTCATGGAAGCAAACTCAGTTTTAAGGACGCAATCACAATCAATTCACTGCACTTTAGTGAGACAACCTTGTTTCATTTTTGTATCAGTTCTACTCACATGGATAGAACTGTTTATTGCCTCATTAGGTTTCAAGTTGTCAGTAAGAATTCAGGGATGGTGGTGGTGAGGAGAGTGTAGATAAAGGAATAGGATCATGGACCACTGGATAACAAGGTCACCTGATATGAGAAGTCATTTATATTTTATTTCCTTTGTTTATTTTTGACAAGTACCTAAGAATCTTGAATCATTCATTCAACATGTATCAAGCCAGGCACTGCATAGGGAGGATATAACAGGGAAAAGAAAGAGTCCCTTCCTTCAAGGAGCCAGCATTCTAGTGGTAGATTTGCACAAGGAAATAAGCAAGTTTAGTAAGAAAAATAAATGCTTATATAGCACTCACTATGCATTTTGTAAGTGTTAACTTATCCAATATTCATGATCCATGAGTCATATGTTAGTTTTTGCTATAAGAAACCTCCCCGAAATATAATGGCTTAACATAATTATTTATTTACCTCACAATTCTATGGTCTGCCAATGTAGGCTGTGTTTAGCTGGGCTCACCCATGCATCTGTGGCCAGCTAGCAGTGATATGGTCATCTTACATGTCATGCAAGCAATTGTAGTAATGAGTAGAACTGGAGTATGTCTCCATCGCCATCCAGATGACTAGCCTGTACTTTTTCATTTGATGGTAGCTGCAGGGTTCTCAAGAGCAGCAAGAGGGAGTAGGTGCCATTCTACAGCACTTTCCAAACCTCTGCTTGAGACACATTTGCTACTGTCCTGTTGATCAGAGCAAGTGGCAAGGCCAGCCCAGATTCAATGGAGGAAGAAAGAGTTTAACTTTGATGGGGGAAATTACAATGGCATATTGAAAAGGTATATGCTATATAGTTTGAGTGTTTGTGTACCCCCAAATTCATATGTTGAAATCTCAACCCCCAAGGTAATGGTGCTTGAAGGGGGTCTTTTATGAGGTTATATGGTAATAAGGGCTCTGACTTCATAAATGGAATTAATGCCCTTATAAAAAAGACCAGGGAACTAGCTCATTCCTCCTAGAGCGAGAAGGAACCAACGATGAGCTACAAAGTTGGGCTTCACCAGACACCGAATCTGCTGGCACCTTGATCTTGGACTTTTCAATCTCCAGAACTATGAGAATGAAATTCTGTTATTTCTAAGCTACTCAATGTGTGGTATTTTGTTATAACAGTCTGAAAAACCTAAAGCAAGGTAGATACAGAGAAGGGAAGAATTTGTGACTATTTTCTCAATCTACTCTAGGGATTATTAATATCACCGTGAGGCACAGAGAGGTTAACAAACTTAAAGCTTAAGTTAGGCTTATTGAGCTACTAAGTAACAAAGCCAAGATTCAAACAAGCCAGTCTGGCTTCATCACCAATAAGCTACCCACTATACTATATTGCAAATGCCATAAAGGGCTGATTCCTGTGCTGTGGGAACACATAAGAAAAGCCCTCAATACAATCTTGGGTATTAGTGAAGCTTTCACAGATGAACCTAATGTCAATTCCAAAGTGTAATGGACAAGCATGAATCAACCACTTGAGAAAGAAGAAAGAAGAGAAACATTGTCTGTAAAACAGACCATATATGCAAAGTACCAGAGATTGAGAAAGTTTAAGGTGCAGAGAGCTGCAATTAGTTCCCTGGTCTGGAGGGCAAGTTCTGTGACAGGAGGGATGAGCTGCGGCCAGACTGTGGCAGTCTTAACAACCAAGCTTTGGGCTTAAGTTTTCATCAGACACATTAGCAGACTACTGAAAACTTTCAGTCCAAGGAATAGTAGGTTTAGATTGTGGCTTTAGATTCATCACTCTGGCAGTCATGAAAAGAAAAGAATAGAATCAGGTAACATGGCAAACAGATGGAGTCATTTCTAAGGGTCTTGCAGTGACCAAACAATAAAGTCTGATGTCCTGAACTAAGGTAGAGGCAATGGGGATTTTTAAAAAGACACACTAGAAAGATAAGAAGACAAGATATGATGACTAGTAAATGTGATGAAGGAGTCAGAATGATGTCTGAGTTCTGGCTGAGAGGCTGCTTGGATGATGGTACCTTCCCTGAACCATGGAGGTCACAGATAAATGCATTTCAAGAAGGAAATGACATCTTCTCATTTGCCTATGAAAATGAATATATTCAACTGTGAGGCAGGAATTACCCTGGAGTTCCAGAGAAACACTGGGTTGGAGAAATAGATACAAATGTCACTGATAGATATGGTTCAAATTTGTGTCCCCACCCAAATCTCAGGCCAAATTGGAGGAGGGGCCTGGTGGGAGATGAATGGATCATGGAGGTGGAACTCCCCCTTGCTATTCTCATGACAATGAGTGAGTTCTCACAAGATCTGATGGTTTAAAAGTGTATCACGCTTCCTCTTTCACTCTCTCTCTCTTGCCACCATGTGAAGAAGGTGCTTGTTTCCCCTTCACTCTTCTACCATGATTGTAAGTTTCCTGAGGCTTCTCAGCCATACTTCAGCCTGTGGAACTGTGAGTCAGTTAAACCTCTTTTCTGCGTATATTAGTCTCACATAGTTCTTTACAGCAGTGTGAGAATGAACTAATACACCATCATACAGAAAAGAGTGTCCAGGGCAAGTGTATGTCCATAATACATTGTATTTAATAGGCATTTTTATGTATATTGAACAATTTTAAAACACTACATTATTTAACTAGTTTAATTTTCACAATAAGTCAATGAGGTCATATTGTTATTATACTCATTTTACAGATGAGAAAATTAAGGAACACCATTACTAAGGCACACAGTGGTAGAGCCAGCATTAAAACCTGGGTAATCTGGCTCTAGAACTTATGCTGCCAATCATGAAGTTATACCACTCCTCTGTACAGAACGAGGAAGGATTCTACTGTAGAATACTGCACAATACAAATACTAACCTTGGCTTACCATGGTGAACGAGATACAAAATCCAATCTTCAAAAAATGTCAGTTGGTGAGAAATGTAGGGTTGTATCACTGTGAGGTAGCTGGGAAAAAGTAGGCATCTCATTTATGATGCACAATCACAAAAAAGTACAACATAGTGAAAATTACATTACATCAACGGAAAGACACTAAATTGAAAAAGTCCCAAGTAACTCCAAGGTGGAGGGAAGAAGCCATTTTTAATTCCATCCCACTAAACCTATTGCTCCGCCATGGAAGATAATTATGTTAGTCTGCCCCCCTGAAGAACTGGGACGAGGCACAGTATTGGAGCCAATTTTTAAATGAATTTTATCAGAATTCTGGCTATCCCTGTGCCATGGAAACCAAGCAAAGATAATTTTCCAAGAAGGCAGAGGCTTAGTTACAAGAGGTAACAAGATGTCAAGGACACCAAAACCTAAAATAACTTATTGATAGTATTGGGGATAAGGAGATCATTAGTCACCTTCCTACAAGGATTAACAAGAAATTCCTTGCTCTTATATTTAAGATTGCTCTCTGAAAGTTAACATTGTTTTATTTTGCAGGCTATCATTGTGTATAATTGGTATTTCCGGATAATAATAAGAGCTACCGTTTTTGAGCACCTATCATATGCCAAGTTCTGTAATTGGCACTTTTTATCATGTCTGACAACTACCTACAATGTAGCAGATTTCCTTTCCATTTGACAAATGAGGATACCCAGGTTTAGAGCAGTTATCTGAGATCACAAGTCTGATCATTGACAAAACTAACATGCAGCTTCAAAACACACCAGGTTCACAGACTTTGTACTTTCTTTTTTTTCACTACATTCTGCAGTCTGCGTTGCATTCCTATGACAAAAGAAGGAATGTCATAAATTGTATCTGCTGATTCAAGGATCTCATTTTAGTCAATTATTCCAATTTGGGCTGCCTTCACAATTTTGGCTGGCGTTTCTAAAGCGTAGATATTCAAGCATTCTCTGGCTTTGCTTGTGGAGATGTTTTAATAAGTAATAAAAATGTCAAAAACTGAAGACAGGATAAGGAAGAAGGAAGGATACTGATGTCATTCCTTTCGTTGGAGAAGGGAGGGCTGGAAAAGGGAGGGCAGTGGTTCTTGCCAATATCTTTCTTGCAGGGGCACAGTTACTGAAACCAGCATATTATGATGGGGCCAGTGGAACTGTCCAGATCCAGTCTCCCATTTAAAACTACTCAGAGGGGAAGTTCATTTACACAACTAAATCAGGGACTGAGAAAACTTTCAAAAGAGAAGTTCTCAAGTGGATGTTGGCAAGTGGAGCATGGAACTTTTGCTAACTATGAGATCTCTTTTATCTGACCTCAGTGCCTTTTTATCCAATTTCTGTGCTTACCAGCTAGGGCATTTTGGTGGCATTTGAATAGTGGAAGATCTGCAGTGAACAGGCAATAACCCCTAATATGGAGCATTCCTTCTTGCATAATTGGGCTTTTTACACTATGTAGACATTGCAAAGCCATGTCTGAAAAGAAATAATGGTCGTATTTCTTGTATTGAGGGATGAGATTAAGAACAATTATTTGCTGAACACTTATGTGGCAGTCATATTAAATATATATATATAGAGAGAGAGTATTACCTCACTGAATACTTATTTGAGGAAGATGCTACCAAATTCTCACTTTCCAGAAGGAAGGACTGAGGCAAGGAAAGTGGAAGTATCTTACCAATGTAGCTAGCTCCACTGAGCAGGTGATTATCCAGAAAAACCAAGTAAGTGGATATACAGGACTAAGTCCACTAAAAAAACCTCAAAAATATATCAAGAGAAGAATAACCAGTGTGTGGAAGCAGAACATTGCTGGTTCCCAAAACCAAACCAGTATGAGTAGTGGAGAAAGCTAGGCCAACAGGGAAACCCACACTGGCCTTAGAGACAGAAGAGTTGGGTGTTTATGTTTGCCGGTGATATAGGTATAACTTTGAACTGATGTTTAACTTCTTTTGCCATTAGTTTTCTCATCTGTAATGTGGGAGTAGCAAGGCATCTCTGGGGTAAGTGTGATGGTATGTGAAAAAGCACTTAGTAATTTGGACATTATTATATGTTAGATCTTAGAACAATTCAGCATGATCCATCTGTCCAATGAACTAAAGTTGATGATTATTCTATCATCAAAAGAATAATGATAATGAGACAATTTGTGAAGCTAGGTGAGCATGAGAACATAATTTTTTTAATTAATAGAAATTTAGCTAATGGCATATCATCATGGATCAATAACTAAGCAGATGGTAAAAGTAAAATACAGTCATGATTGTTTTTGGTAACCAACCCAAATGCAATGATTTTAGAATGTCAGAAATTAGTACAAACCATGTTTGGGAGAAAAGGTCATTTTCTGATAATGAATAGTAGTAGACAAAATTATACTGGAGATAAATAACATGATGTCAGCATTTTAACAAGTAAATGTGTTAAATGAATGCAAAATTCCCAATCACCCAGTCTAAAGTAGACAGAGGCACCCTTCCTTTCACTCCACTTTTTTTCTCGGTCACGCACTTTCTTCCCTTTTTACCCATGATTTATCACAAATTGTAAACTAATATCTTTTGTGTATCAAATTATTTTCTCCCAATATAGACACACACACACACACACACACACACACACACACACACACACACAGAAACCCCTTTATAAGTCTCTGGGAGGACTGAAATTGCATTTGGTTTATTTAAAATGAATATCTAACACCAGCCCCAGTGCCTAAAACAAAATATCCACTCAGTAAAAGTCTGAGTAAAAGAATGAATGAGTCTTCTGTTTCTGGGTTATCATTTCTGCTACACCTCAAGGCACCAGGCATAGACAAGGACACAATATCGCTATGTTCACAAAGTGAATGTACAATACTTTGTAAGCTTTACCGAGAACGTTATTGAGACTGATCGGCATGCTAATTGTAGAGGAAAGGTAGAGCATGAGGAGGATGCTTGTGGAGTGCTGACCTCCTGGAACTATTCAGACAATGGGAAGAAGCATTACCAGAGGTGCCCAGTCCCCACTGACTCAGTTGTGACATGCTCAACCTTCAAGTGCGGATACCTCTCTCCAGCACTGCACTACGTGTCTGGGATCCTTTTTGATCCTTTTGTCTTGGAGGCATTGAAGACTATCCTCTCTGAACGGCCATCGATGGCCCTTCTCTCTCCTAAGGTTACTGTCTGCTTGGCAAAATAGATGCAGATAATTAGAGTTCCCATTTACAAGAAGCCCAGAGGATGAATAACAAGGACCTGCGTGAAATTCAGGTGAGAACTATGATCCAATCAAGTCTTGAACACGTGAGCAGTGTCCCTAACGCCTGTCCTCTTGGCTCACCTGAGACATGCTGGTAGGGGCACTACCTTCTGACCACTTTTCTGGCCACTCATAATTCCAATGCTTCCTCTAAAATTTCTTCCTCTTAGGTCCCTACCCAGGGTATATCTTGTACTTTTCCTCTTATTATCGTCTTGTCTCTAAGATTGAAACTTGGTGAATAATCAGGAAGGTTCTGATCACACATGGCCTAAATTAGTATCAGCAGGAGGAAAGTCAGATCCCTGTTCCTCAAGAGAAGAAGAGATTTTCATCTCCTGAAATATAACTATGCTAACAGCATTCTTTGAAATTGGATCCTAATGAAAATGTCTACAGTATCTACTGGGAAATTCTGTGTTCTCATCCTCATCTCAATAAACCAAATGACTCTTTATGATCCACCAAAGAAAATGCTGCCAATTCTAAATGCTTCCCATGTTTCCATCCACCTCTCAGAGGAGGGAATCATTACTAGAACTGTCACGGAAAGGTATAAAATGACTAGATATCCTCGGAGTCGAAAGTAAATAAGGGCAGGTTTATCTCAGGAATACTTGGAGAAACAGAAAAACAGAACAACTAACACCAGACTGTGACTAACCAAACATAAGAAAACCTTGTGCAGACAGATCTTCAAGATGTAGAAAAACAAATTAACTTCCATTTTGCCTGGCATCGCATATGAATACATTCAAAAGGCTCTTATGGCTTGTGGAGCACTAACTCAAAGCCCAGACTCCTGGGTCCCATTAGGCACTATCTTGTGCATTATCTAACAGCCTTCTTTGGGGACCAGAGCTGAAGCTCTGTTTTCTGGGGCTCAAGCTTGCCTCATCCTTGTTTTTCTCCTTTCTTAACCAGTTCTGCACTGGGATTCAGCATGCCTTGGGCATAAATTCATCTGATTTACAACTAGTTTTAAGGCCTAAGGAAATATCATTTGAAAAAATAGGACATAAAGAGTTATCAATCTGGATGACAAAACTTTGATAGGTCAGAACCTAGCTGGAACTTCAAAACAGCAACAGGAAGGCTTTGTATTTTTTTTTCATGGCTCTTATTAAAAATAAGTCAATCTCATTGTTTTATACACACATGAGAAAATATGTATGTGTATATACATCTATACACATGAAGTCTTGAGAAACTGCCTTCATTAACATTTGTTTGCTAGCATATGTCTAATATATTTACTTTTAATTTCACTCACAATACTGTTTTCTTTCCCAGAGGCATATTTATTTGTAATTAAGAAATTATAATAAGAAATTTTATACTTCAGCAAATAACACTGTAAAGGCAAAGAAAAGCAAATAGGAACTAAGAGTTTAGGCATTAGCCCTAGAGGGCTGTCTCTGTCCTTACGTCACTTCACATTCATTTAATATGTGCTTTCTTTGGCTTGTTGATAAGAACACAAGTGCAGACTGCTGTAGAAATGATAATCCTCCTTTCTTCACATGTGACAGTCATTTAACAACGAATAGCAAGAATGGAGGTCCCGTTTAGAACATCACTTCAGGCAAAAAAGCAACTGAGGCAGCTGAATGTACTCCCTCCTGCCACATGATGCCTGCGACAACAGGATGAAAATAGTGCGACACAAATGGAAACGTCAAAGATTAACTTTACATCCTGACATTCCTATCTGAACAATCTTGAGCTAAATTCTCTCTCTTTATGTCAAGGAACACACACTCTCGAGGCATTTTGGTTAGCAGCCTCTCCACCCACCATCCAGATTCTCTTTTTCTGGGATATGTTTAGGTGTTGGAGAGAATCACATGGTTTTCTCCAGAAATCATTTTCAGCTACATCTAGTTATTTTAAATCACTTCCCAACAGCAGACACTGCAGAAAACTTTCAGTGTGTTAAGTCTTCACTGACCAGTTCCTCCCACTCTTCACCCTTCCCACCCTGAAGATAAAGTATTGCAAAGGCAATTGAGCACTGGAGTGACCAGGGACATGAAGCAACACCATCTCCCACAGTCCCCCCAGTGCATCCTATCCAGCCTCTGGAGAGGGAAAGTCAAGATGTCACAAGTGGCATCTTGAGGTCTTGGTGGGGAGGTGTTGCAATATTCAGAAGCTGCATGGAGCTTCTCAGTGATTCTGTAAAAGTTGTCCGTGGGGGGTAGTATTTGGTTATCTTTCCCACTACAGCCTCCAGAGGCATGAGAGATGGGGCAGAAGTAACAGCCTTGCTCAGAAAGCAAATGCTGGTGAGTTTTACTCTTCCAGCTCCCCCGGCAGTCTGCATAAATCGAGTTCTCCTTAAATACTTGCTAAAATCCAAGGCATTCAACAATCTAAATAAATTCTTCCTTTATCAGTTTATTCTTTATATGAACACATAATTGATAAGTCATATTCTTTTGTAAGGTCTTAGCATTGAGTTCAAATACTTAATTTTACAGACAAGCTACCAGCATCGCAAAGAATTAGAGCAACTTGACCAAGATGCCCCCAGTTCGTTCCAGTCGCAGTCAAGACTACTGGAGGCTATGGGACCTTGACCTTCCTTGCCTTCATCAAGCTCTTACCTCTTATGCCTCTCTTATTCCAGCGTGCTGGTCTCCTTTCCAACCTCACAACTTTCCGCATGATTCCCTGTGCCAGGAATGTTCTCCTTTCCTCTTCTAAGTTGTTCCTTCCCATTCTTCAGGTTTTATTACAAATATCACTTCCTTGGAAAATTCCTGACTGCCTAGGCTAAAGTATATTTCACCTACGTTCTCATTTCTCTTTATCTTTCAAAGCATCTTGTTCCTTTTTGTCCTGGCCTTTACCACAAATTGTAAATACGTATTCTCTGTGTGTATTTACTTGTTTAATAATTATCTCCCCGACCCTCACCGCCAGCACACACACACCTGTTATTTCCTGGAAGACAACAATACATTTTTTTTTCAGATATATAGTGCTAGCCTCAGTGCCTAGCACAAAATAGCTACTCAATAAATATTGGTTGAATAAAAAGTTGGATGATTTTTTTTATTTGTTTCCAGGGTTATCATTTCTGCTACAAAACAGTGCACAGTTGTCTCCCTTCAATAAAAAGGTAACTGATGATGCGTTTAGCTTATCACCTGGTTTTTCTGGATCATTTTGGCATTTTATTATAAAAGGCATAGGTTAGCCTGAAAATTTCATTTCTAAGTATTACAACTGATCATCAAAGGAGTGAATTAATGATGAAAGACATCCAAAAATCAAAATGCCATTTCACTGCATCTGTCACCTTGGGGTGACACATCCACGAAAGAGGGTAAACAAGGTAGCAAAAGTATTGAGATAATGCAAATGAGCATTTGAATATACACTCCAGAAAACGGCAGAAGACAAAACTTGGAATTAGCAAATATGACATTTACAGTTCAGATCACACCTCAAAAAGACATAATTTATTTTTGGTACATCAAATAAAACAACTTAAAGCTTTCCACCTGCAATAGTTTCTTCCCTTTTGTTTATTGTCATCTTGTTCATTCACCAAGAAAGCCCTTCAAGGACTGTCTAGTGCCTTCAGGATGAAGCCCACCCTCCTTTGAAGGACGTGCCTGACTTCCCATAATCTATCCCCTACCCTTTCCTTTGGAGTCACACTCTAACATTTTATCAACATTGAAAGCTATCAGTTAAGTTACACTGCTAGACTCATTTATTATTAGGTATTCTTGAATTTCCACAATGTAGAGAGAAATGTTTTATGAGGAACCCCACAATGAAGTGATGTGGGCTAAAGAATATTACTAGATATTCTTCAAAATTTATATCCCTAAACCCAAATGATAGCACACTGGAATGGGGAGATTTTCATACATATGGATGATGGAGCCCCACTCCAGAATTGCTGAAATCTTAGGGTTGGAAGCTACTGATTTCAAGCCTTTTCTCCAGAGGAGTAGGTGACAAGCTCAAGATCACTGATATTTCAAGAAAAAATGCAGTTTAGTTATTAGGCAGCTGTCATTGTGTTTAGATAACAATAATCTGTCAGTTAAAGAATTAAAACAATATAGTCTTTTGGCAGTTGAAAAGTGACATTCCGTTTTTGTAAAAATCCAGTCTTTGAGAAGAGGAGCAGAATTTAATAAAGGAATGCAATGAAAAGATTAATTTTGCCATCAATGTGAAGAATGAGATACTGATGGTTAGATTTTCCACAAAGAAAATTCAATGAATCTTAAATGAAAATCTATTGTTTATTAGGGTCTCAGTATAAGTCAGAGGGGATGTTAAGTATAGCACCAAGTTGACCACTAAGGAAACCAAGTGAACTCGAGCTCAAATCTCAGCTCTGACTTGTAAGAGGTACATGACTTTAGGTAGTGAACTTAACCCCTATAAGACTTTGTTTTCTCATCTGTTCAATAGACATGATTTCTGTCTCATAGCACTGTTGTAAAAATCAAGTGGTAAAAAATATATCGCGTGGAACCTGGCTCATTTAAGAGCTCCAGTTTTCTTTAGGACCCAGGGCTAAAATAGTCTCACAAAGAAGATGTACATATAAAACCAAAAAAGAGCCCAAATAGCCAAGGCAATCCTTAGCAAAAAAAACTAAGCTGGAGGCATCCTGCTACCCAACTTCAAACTGTATTACTGGGGTACAGTAACCAAAAGAGCACAGTACTGGCACAAAAACAAACACATAAACCAATGGAACAGAATAGAGATAACAGAAAATAACACCACACACAGAAATAACACCACACAACTACAACTATTTGATCTTCAACAAAACTGACAACAAGCAATGGGGAAAGGATTTCCTATTCAATAAATTATGTTGGAATAACTGGCTAGATATATGCAGAAGATTGTAACTGAATCCCTTCCTTACACTATCTACAAAAATTAACTCAAGATGGATTAAAGACTTCAATGTAAAACCAAAAACTATAAAAACTCTGGAAAACCTCCGTAATACCATCCTGGACATAGGAACAGGCAAAGATTTCATGATGAAGACACCAAAAGCAATTGCAGCAAAAGCAAAAATTGACAAATGGAATCTAATTAAGCTATAGAGCTTTTGCATAGCAAAATAAACTGCCAATAGAGTAAACAGACAACCTACAGAATGAGAAAAAATTTTGCAAACTTTGCATCTGACAAAGGTCTAATATCCAACATCTACGAGGAACATAAACAAATTAACAAGAAAAAAAAAACATTAAAAAGTTGACAAAGGACATGAACAGACACTTCTTCAAAGAAGACCTACATGCAGCCAACAAATGGAAAAAATTTCAACATCACTGATCATTAGAGAAATGCAAATCAAAACCACAGTGAGATACCATCTCACACCAGTCAGAATGGCTATCATTAAACAGTCAAAACATAACATGCTGGCAATGTTGTAGAGAAAAAGGAACACTTATACACTGTTGGCGGCTGTGTAAATTAGTTCAATCGTTGTGGAATACAATGTGGCCATTCCTCAAAGACTTAAAAACAGAAATATCATTCAACCCAGCAATCCCATTACTGGGTATATGCCCAAAGGAATATTAATTGTTCTATTATAAAAACACATGCACATGTATGTTTATTGCAACACTTTTCACAATAGCAAAGACATGTAACCACCCTCAATGCCCATCAGTGATAGACTGGATAAAGGAAATGTGGTACATATACCCAATAGAATACTATGCAGCCATAAAAAAGAATGAGATCATGTCCTTTGCAGGGATATGGATGGAGCTGGGGACCATAATCCTTAGCAAAGTAATGCAGGAACAGAAAACCAAATGCTATGTGTTCTCTCTTATAAATGGGAGCTAAATGATGAGAACATATGAACACATAGAGAGGAACAGCACACAATAGTCCCTATCAGAGGGTGGAGGGTGGAACAAGGGAGAGGATCAAGAAATATAATTAATGTGTACAAGGCTTAATACCTAGGTGATAAAATAATCTGTACAACAAACTCCCATGACACAAGTTTACCTATGTAACAAACCTGTACATTTACCACTGAACTTAAAAGGTTTTTTTTAATGTATGGTAAGGAATTTAACTGTCTTAGAGAAAATTCTTGCAGTTTGTCATGAGAATTTGTCTGACTTATTCTAAGACATGTGTTTGCAGTAATGAAATGTTCCTATTATACCTCAACATTTTTTTTCTTTCATTGCAATAATACAGGAAGTCAAATAAATCAATGTTCCTTGGGATATACATGTATACCATATATATATATATATATATATATATATATATATATATAATATTATAATATGAAATATATATATATATAATATTTTAAATGAATGAGAAGTGTAAAACTTTTTTCTCTCTTTTTTGGTTGTTTGAGGTGACATCTGTGGCTTGCAAGGGACATTTTGTAACAAGCACCTGTGATGCACACTGAACTTGTCACTGCCCCTGTGCAGGCTCTAATCCTAAGAAGCATGGTTTAGTTTCCTGAGTACTTTTGACCTAGAAAAACACATGTTTACATGTTTCTAGACAGGTAGAGAAAAGCTGGCATGGCAAAGCATGCATATTGCTTAATACTTCTTTCCAGAGTTTACATATGTCCCTCCTATTCATATCTCATTGGGCAAAAGAAGTCACATGGCCACAGAGCTAGGCTGGACACACGCAGAGGGGATGGCCCTAACCAGCCAAGTCTCAGATGCCAGGGAGAAACCCATTTGTTGAGGTAGGTGAGGTTGGTTTGGTAAGGGTTTAAGCATTGAACAGCAGATGAGGATAATGAAAACAAGAGACGACTAAAAGTAGTAACTTGGAAACACATAAAGTCCCTTGTAAAACCTATCAAGAAGTTTGAATTTTATCTTGAAGGCAATGAAGAAGCAGTTATGAGTTTAAACAAGAAAGAAGGATAATCTAATTTCTACTTTGGAGTGATAACTCTAGCTATGGTGTAAAGACGATTTTTTGTACACCTTGAATTACCAGGAGGGTATCCAAGCGAAGATATACAGAAAATAGTTGTATAGACAGGAATGGAAGAAGTCACTGGGACACAGACTTTAGAATTTCCAAATGTGTCACCTTGGATTAGGTGTGGTCTATAGACTTGATTTGTTGCCTGCAAGGATGTAAAAGACATTGAATTATAAGGTCTTCTGATGAGGCATTTGCTCTTCAGTTGGCTGTGATCCCCACCATTACTTGTCCTTCACCTTTCTGGTTTGCACATTTTGTTAACTAACTTGCTCCTGGAGGCATTTGGGTGTGTGACTGCTGAAATAGTTAGGATTGCAAAATAAAATACTTGATGCCCAACTAAATTTGAGTGACTTTAAAAGTATTTCTTATATTTTTTTATTTGCCACACATGTCAACATTAAGTATACTTGATAATTTAAGCCATAGCAATGGATGGCATTAGCAAGGATAGTACGTAGGTTAGAAGAAAGAAGAAAGTAGGTTCTAGACAGTGCCTAGCACACAGAAGAGAGTCAATATTTACCTTTCATGAATAAGGGCTGAAGGCAAAAGCAGAGAATTATCAACATTTAAGGAATAGTTAAAAGAAAGGAGAGGGAGACTAGAAGTAGAAAGGAGTCCAAGAGTACAGAGTGAGTGAAACCAAGAACAAAAAGTGCCTTAGGAGAGGTCAACAATGTCCCATGTTGCAGAGATACTAAACAAGGTAAGAACTGAAATGTTTCCACTGGCTTTGTGACAAGAACATCACTGGTGTCCTTGGAGGAACATTTTGATAGAGTAGCAAGGGCAATAACAGTTGTCTTCAACTAAGAAAAGATGAAGAGAATGTATCAACAGAACATATAACTCTTCTAAGAATCTTAGCTGTGTTGGCAGTGAAGGAAGAAGTTACAGCTGAAAATAGACTTAAAGTCTAGAAACTTTTGCCTTTCTTTTAGAGATATGGCAGAGATGGAATAATCAATGTAGTTATTTTCTTAAAGAAGCAGACCAATATATGCTCCACAGCACAGCTAAAGAGATTTGTCTTAGGAAAAGGGACATCATTGTAGCAGAAAGGATGAAACCTAAGTGTCCATGCAAATATTCTTGTTGCAAGAACTTGAGGAGAGTTCTATATGAGGACTTCTACATTTTTCCTGAGAAGTAGGAATGGTGTTTTCTGTTGACTTTGGGTATGGTGGGAGCTGGGAAACAGAGAGTGGTAAGTAAGAAGGTTCCAATCACCTGAAGAAGATTTCAGTGACCATATGGATTTTAGGGAAGAGAGCTGGATTGGAAAATACAAGAATACTGAGTAGAGTTGAGTGCTCTGTTGGATTAGAGATTACATTCAACCCCAGAGTGCCTTCCAGAGTTCCAACATTCTGTAGAGCTCTTGACCTCCCTCTCCACGGGACTCAAGCCTTTCCCTAAGGTCTTGCTTCATCATGAAAGAAATCTGTATTTACATGTCGTGCCCCTGCATTAACTCTAGGTTTTTTTTTTGTTGTTGTTGTTGTTTTTTTTGTTTTTTTTTTTTGAGACAGGAGTCTCGCTCTATCACCCAAGCTGGAGAACAGTGGTGTGATCTTGGCTCACAGCAAACTTTGCTTCCTGGCTTCAAGAGATTCTCCTGCCTCAGCCTCCTGAGTAACTGGGATTACAGGTGTGCACACACCACCATGCTCAGCTAATTTTTGTATTTTCATTATAGATGGGTTTTCACCATGTTGGCCAGGCTGGTCTTGAACTCCTGACCTCGTGATCCACCCACCTTGGCCTCCCAAAGTGCTGGTATTACAGGTATGAGCCACCATGCCTGGCCATTAACTCTAGATTTTTAAGTAATAGTGCTATGGAATAATAGAAATTAGCAGCCTGAGAAGGGAAGAAGGAATTAAATCAGGGATAGCTCTAAACCTTGCATCTTTCTTTCCTGGGCTCATCTCCTTATATTTTCTAGAGATAATATATTTGTGTTTAATCAGTTTTTAAAATATTTCTCTGACTCTCTCTCTCTAGAACATTTAATAAAATATTTAATTCTTTTTCATTTGAAGAGAAATTTACCACTTAGTAAAACAGCTTAAATTTTACATATTCCTCATTTTTAGATGATATTGCACTTAGCTACTCATTTTTCAACAAATAATTTTTAATGTCTTTATATGCCCAATGCTTATATTACTGAAGGAGAGTATCTGCTCTCAGAAACTTTAAATAAATTTGGTTATTTGAAAGTATCTACCTTTCAAGAAAACCCAGTCCATAAAATATGACTTAAAAATCCAATGCAAAAGCCAAAATACAAAAACTGAATAAATTAGTTAATAACCAGTCCCCTTGCAAATGGATTCACAATAGGTTTCTTTAAACACGTTCTCCTAGAGCATATGAATACAATTTCATTTAAAGACCCTCAGCTTATCCACAGCCTTTTAGAAAACATCCATTACATTGAGTGAGATGCATCTGTATCTGCCAAGTCACCTCTGTAATTCATACATACAATTTTGTGCATTCATTATAATCTACTTCTTTTATCACCCTTCCTTCAAGGGCGTTGGTGAATATAAGGGGAAACTTTGTGTGGGTGCTTAAGTGAAGAACATCTCAGTGTTGGTGAACTCTCTCTCCCGTTCAGTTTTCCCATTGTTCTTCTTGCATTTATTCTATCACAAGCTGCCTTGGTGACTTACATGGTGCGTATACTGAGCCTAAGGACTGATACTGACCATGAAGAACTATTGCCAACATCTTAAGCTGCATGAGTTTAGGAACCTTGTCTCTTTTCCTCAACATTTTGTCTTATGTTATTTATATTTTACAAACAGAGAATATTTATTATGTTCCAGCTGCTGTTCTGAAACACAGATTTGACTTCATTTAACCCCCATGGCAACCCTGTAAAGTAGGTAAAATAATAATTTCTTACAAATGAGGAAATTGAAGAAAGAAGCTACAGAACTAATGAATGAAAACACTTAGCTTTAAACACAGGTAGTCTGGCTCCATGCCCTGTGCCTAAAGTCACTATGCTAGACCTCTGTCTCAAACTTTGATGTCACCATTGAATTTTTAGCAGAAAGCCCAATGCCTAGCATATTGTAGATACTGAATAAATGAATAAACAAACTAATTAATTAATAGAGGTAAAATAATGGGTTACATTTACATGCCCTTTTCACTAAACCACTAGTCCTCTAAGGTCAACATTTTACCTACTTCACACCCCCAGAATATAGGTTCTAATTTCACAATCTGCTCAGTGATTCCTTTGGTTGAATCAATAATTATTAAGTGCCTACCCTGATAAGTGCGGTGGTAATATATCAGTTGATTTACCAACCAGTATGGGACGAAACCTCCTTATTGAGATGAATAGGTTGTAGTTCTGGGTTTGGTGTGTTAGCTGCCAAGACTGGCCATCATTTACCTTCCGGAGCACAACAGTCTATTTCTGAGTAGAGCTGACCTCAGTATCTCTGGGAGACTGGCTCCAAGACACCCCTGGGATAATAAAATCCTCAGATGTGCAATTCCCTGATACAAAATGGTGTAGTATTTGCATATAAACTATACATATCTTCCTCTATATTTAAAATAATCTCTATTTATGATACCTCATACCATGTGAATACTATGTACATAGTTATTGTACTATATTGTTTGGGGAATAATGACAATAACAAAATGTCTGTACATGTTGAATACAGACACAATTGTTTTAAATATTTTCAACCTGGAGTGGGTTGAATCCTTGGATGCAGAACCCATAGATACGAAGGACTGGCTGTAACTACTAGAATATTCTGAGAATGGATTAAATACAAAGCAGCCAACCTAACAATGCCTCTGTTACGTATCTGTACCTTTTTCGTGACTATTGTCAAGCACTACAATCTTGGAACACGATTTGAATATTATTACGGCTTCTCATGAATGAAGGGGCATTTCATCTAGAGATTAAGCCCAAAGAAACTACTATAAAGCAATTTGAATTGGAAGGTACCAGTACTGGGAGATATAAAGAGAAACAGAAAGAGAGGAGGATAAAGGTAGAGGTAGTAATTGCCTTCTCTGCAAAGACAGACAAATGAAGAGAGCTTCTGTTTTAAAGATTTTTATAGAGAGGAATATTTCCATGACAACTGAGTACTTAGTTATTCTAATTGCGGGAGAAACAAAGCATCTAAAAAGTCAGGAAATATGTTCCAGGCACAAAGAATAAATCTCAGCTAAACTAGGAACATGGACGTTTCTTTAAAAGCAGAGAAAATTCACCACTAGACTTCTTATTTTAACTCAATATAAAAATAAGTGACTATTTCTTGAGATTTTCTAGTGCATTTCCAATGAGAGGTTAGCTCTTAATATTGGCTTGAGGTACACAAAACTGTACACAACCATACCTTTGAATATTCACCTTAATTATTGAAGATTAAATTAGCTGAGGAACATACGAAGTATCCCTGAACTGAATCTGATGGGAATGTGACAAAATCATGGACTTTAAATTTAGTGCTAACTCAATGATCTGATATATCAGAACAGTAACCCCCCTTTACTAAAATACTTTTCTTTACAAAAGATATTATAACCAAAAATTGATACTCTAAGATTTGTTTGAGAAATATTAGATATTAGTAATCTGAGGTGCAGCAAGCTGACCTAAGTTAGGTCTAAATTTAACCAAAATATGCAAGAAAACAATGACTTTTACTATAAGACTATTCTAATCCAAATGTATACAAATTCATGTATGTGAATTCATGTATACGAATAAGGTGGTGATGAATGCATGGGTGTTAGATTTGGAAGACTTTGGTTCAAGCCCCTTTTCAGGCATTTCCTACTTATTAATCTTGATGAAATCATTTAACAACTCTGAGCTTCAGTTTTCCCATCTGTTTAAAATGTATAAAAATGTATCCACTTAGATGTTCATACAATGAATTTTATTTTACACCAGACAAGAGATTAAGCACTAGAGATAAAAGGAAAAATAAGTTATCACTGTTGAGAAGTAAGTCTACTAAATAGAGATAACAGTCTAGTAAAAGAGACAAGTCTAAAGTATGTGTATTTGATAGAGTACATAATCAATTCTGTTTTAAATATATAAACAAAGCATTAGTTAAGCTTAAAGGATGGAGAGATAACTTCTTGAGGAAGATGGAAACAGTTATTCAGAGTCAATGATGCCTGAGTTTTCTTACATTACTATGCTGAATGGATGGAAGCAGTAGGGGAGACAAGGAAAGAAAGAACCTGGGAAGAAAGAATGTCTGTGTTCTCAGGTCTCCAGTTGTATTAGTCCATTTTCATACTGCTATGAAGAAATACACAAGACTGGATAGTTCATAGAGGATAGGAGGTTTAATGACTCACAGTTCCACATGGCTGAGGAGGCCTCACAATCATAGCAGAAGGTGAAGGAGGAGCAAAGGCACATCTCACATGGTGGCAGGCAAGAGAGCATATGCAGGGGAACTGCCCTTTATAAAACCATTAGATCTCACGAGACTCACTATCACAGAACAGCATGAGAAAAACCCATCCCCATGATTCAATCACCTCCCACTAGGTCCCTCTCACAACACACAGGGATTGTGGGAGCTACAGTTCAAGATGGGATTTGGGTGGGGACACAGCCAAACCATGTCACTGGTCTTGAAGGAGAATGACGAAGTTCAGAGAGACTGGGGCATGGTAGCAAGTGGAGGGAGATAGCAATAGGGACTAAGGCATAGGCTACTTTTCAGGTGCTTGATATGTCAGGTTGAGAAACTGGGATTTTTTTCCACAGGAACATGGAGAAATAAGATAAGTTACTTCAACAAGGATTAACACAATCAGACATTAATTTTTCCTGAAAAATAACAGACTTTTGCCATACTACTTAATTTGAAGCAATAACTGACTCGACTAGCCCTACAGCATAAGTTTATGCAAAGCCTCCATGATGAATTAGAAGTTGGTTGCAAGTAAGGTGAACAACTCATGCCCTAGGAATTTCTCAGATTTAGAATCAAACGTCCTGCTTTCTGGAAATCTTCTCAGTCATAGTCAAGTCGTGATTTCCAAGAACTCCCCAAGTTTGAGAACTGAAAGTCTTGTGTCCCAGGAACCTCTTCTGCTGAGTCCTGGACAAACTGAGATGGATAAATCACTCTAGTTCTGGTTGCAAAACTAGCAGTAAGAGTGATGAGAAGAGATGGGCCCTGGCTGCAGTTCTGTGTCTGAGTTAAGCTGCTGTTAACTACATGCACCAACAGTGCTTTCCACAGTCTTAGAAAACTGAAGGTGAATACCTAATAAAGAAGAACATGTAACAATTATTTAAAATTAACATTACTATTTACTTCAGAATAAGCCTTCTGATCTACTCATCCCCTTTTCTTTATGTATTCTCAGCAAAGATAAAGGATAGTCTTTTAGTTTTAGCAAAATAGAATGTTCTCTCTTGTACTCTATTTCGAAGAATATCAGGCAACAGTGAAATAGGTGAGGACTTAGCGGTTGAATGTGTCTCAGACAGATGAGGATGCAGCGTGGTATGAAACACTTTAAGTATTAATGGCTTCGCTTACTTTGAGCATGAAGATACATGAATATTCCTGGCCTAAGCAGACATGGTGGAGTAGGCAGACATCAGGGACTAGGGGGAGGGAGGGAAAGATGGAAAAAGAAGAAAGGAGAACAATAGTGTCCATCCCTTGTGGATTCAGAAGGAGACAAACACAGACATTGAAGATACGTTTCATAGCATCCTCTGAATTCCAAATAAAACTGACTGCTTTCTAGAGATGAATAGGTGCTTTTTGAGTCATTGTATTTCACAGGATGAAGCTAGACACAGAACTAAAGATCACAAGCAGTGAGTTTCACTCAGAATTTGGAATGACAACATCTATCTGCAGGCCGACAAAAGTAGTTGTCTTTGTCTGTTCATTCAGCTTGTAGAACAAATTACCTTAGACTGGATAATTTACAGACAACATAAATTTATTGCTCATAGTTCTGGAGAGTGGCAAGTCCAATATTAAGGTACTAGCAGACTTGGTGTCTGGTGAGAGCTTTCTTCCTGTTTCCAAGATGATGCCTTCTTCCTGTCTCCTCATATGGCGAAAAGGCTGAAAGAGGTCCATGAGCTTCTTTCATAAGGCCACTAATCCCATTCATGAGGGCTCCACCCCCATGACCTAATCACCTCCCAAAGGCCCCACCTCTTAATATTATTGCATTAGGGATTAGATGTAATGTATGAATTTTGGGGGACACAAATATTTAGACTGTAGCAGTAGTACTGGTCCAGCTACATAAACCACCAAGACTGCATTATAAATAGCCTCCAATGTGTTTCTGATGTCCAAAGAGAATGAAGAATATAGAATATGCAGTCCATTTGTTTAAGGTGCTTATATAGTACCTTGCTCTAAGGGAAAAGGCAAAAACACTTTCATGTCATCAGCTGAGTATGGTTGCCAAGTTGGGTTTTCAATTTACTGCCTTGATTAAATAAATAAGTAAATAGTACAGCAATCTAAAAACTAATATTGGAATTTCTAAAGCATTTTGTTTTTATTGTTTCCTGGGGAACTTGCTTTACTTTAGAGGCATGTAGCTGTTCTGTAAACTGAGAGGCAGAATATGCTAGAGGTTTTTTCTAAAACTTTGTATATTTCCTTTTGTACAATAGTATTGCCCATTAACAGTTTGATGACTTTAAGTGTTCTATCAATTCATAATGAGTGTGTGTATGTGTATATGTGTTCTACTAATTTATAGTGTGTGTGTGTTTTCTACTAATTCATGAGTGTGTATGTATATGTGTCCTGCTAAATCATGAGTGTGTGTGTGTGTGTGTGTGTAAAGATTTTAAATTATTCATATGAAAATAGTCTATATTAAGGAATGAGATAATTATATTTAAAAAGCACAAAACAGACAAAGCTGTTAAATATTATTATATCTCAAATGTAACAAGCAGTAAAAGTAGGTATGATACACTACCATAATAGTATTATTCTTGGTGTTAAAATTATGCCAAGAATTAACAGTATTAAGAAAATTCAAAAGTAATTTTAAAAGAAAAACTTTGTATTAATATAATATATAATAAAGTACTATTATAGGAAATATTAAATATACAAATTTAGTACTTGCAAAATTTATTCTAGATTATGACTAAAAAGCCTCAACCTTTGTCATACATTCAGAGAATTTGTGTAAAATGTAATTCTCTGAGAAACTAACAAATTTGGGTAACAATATAGCATGGCTTTTATTTTTTTTTGAGACAGAGTCTCACTCTGTTGCCAGACTGGAATGCAGTGGCTCAATCTCAGCCCACTGCAACCTCTGGCTCCCGGGTTCAAGCGATTCTCCTGCTTCAGCCTCCTGAGTAGCTGGGACAACAGCCGCACGCCACCACGCTCACTAATTTTTTTTTTTTTTTGTATTTTTAGTAGAGAGGGGGTTTCACAACGTTGGCCGGGATGATCTCCATCTCCTGAGTTCGTAATCCGGCCACCTCAGCCTCCCGAAGTGCTGGGATTACAGGCGTGAGCCACCGTGCCCAGCCTATAGTGTGGCTTTTCTATTTAACTCTAGATTTAAAATCTCACTTGTCACAAGGTATGACAGTAAGAGGCAAGATCAGAAGCTCTCTGGACCTTGTAGTCTCATGAGATGTAATACATTCATGGTTTCCTGTATTTTGAGGATTATCTACTAATACCTTGAAAGTCTCTTGTGTAGCAGTTTGGCAAATTGTGATTTAATGACGACAAGAATCCTTATAAAGTATACACTGAAAATAAAGCTTAAAAATACAAGGCCAATTTTACAAATGTCTTTGTCCCACTAAATGAGTAAATCATCTAATCAATTTAATGCCTATTTGCCTGTATGCATGATGCATAAATCCCACTATTTTGGGAGGACTGCTTGAGGCCAAGAGTTCAGGACCAACCTGGCCAACATAGACCCTGTCTCTAAAAATAATATATAAAAATAAAAATAAAAGAAGTCAGATAAATGAACAGGAACTCAATTGAACAGAGCCTATTCTTACTCAGCATTTAGGAATTCTGGCAATGAAACTAATAGTTAGGTGCTCTTGGTGTTTGAACAATCTTCTATCACTGCAAGTTTGCAGACAGTCTATAACAATGTCTGAGTCTCTGTTCTCCCCTTCATCTCCTACAGTTTTAAAAATTTGACGTATTTTCATTCTTTCAAGGAGTATTAAAGCAACACACCACACAAGTTTATGTTCTTAGTTGTCATGTGTACCTGATGTAAATTATAGGGAGAACAAAAACTATTGCCTGTGAAGGCTAACACTGAGGGCTTTGAAGCCACCAGTCCAGCACCAGTTTGCCAATAATAGTCAGGACACCTATTCTAACAATTAGATTACTAATCCAAACAAATTGCCTTTGGATCACTATAATTTGCTCACCTGAATCTATTCATTCTTGTTGGGTTTTATGTTAACACTCTATCCAACAATTACTATTACCATGGGCTATTTCTCAGCAACTATCATATCATTCTCCAGATGGGGTGTTGTTACAGTTCTGGATGAACAGCAGAGCTTCCTATTTTATATTTAAACATAATTATGTGTCTGACAATTACTTGTGCTAAACGAAGTCAGATTATATAAAAGGGTAACTGTAGATAGTTGGATAACTATTTGCAAATAGGTGATTAGGGTACGTCCAATATGACTTGTGTCCTTGTAAAAAGGGGAAATTTAGATACAGAAGGAGATACATGTGGAAGGAAGATGATGTGAAGAGACACAGGGAGGAGATGGCCATCTACAAACCGTGGAATGCTGGAGGCTGTCCATGACTATTTGCCTGAGAAGTCCATAATATTAATTTTGAATAGATTATGGGAATGTGGTCTCTGCATACATTCTCAAATAATCCTAAACTATAATAGAGCTCAGAGCTTTTTGCATTTCCCATGTTGGAGATGAACAAGGGTGGTAACATTTGGAGAAACCTTCCTCTCTTTCTCCATATATGGATTATGGCACATCACTGAGGGGATCACATACCTGTATAATAAAAAGAACAACAATAATTATAGCTAACATTTACTATGGACCTACCATGTGATAAATCTTGTGCAAAGCAGTTGTGTGCATTCAAAAATTCAAACAACAAACATTTTTTATTGCCTTTTCTGTGCCTGACAATGATCTAGGCACTGGAGTGCAATGGTGAATAAGACAAAAATAATTGCCTTCATGGAGTAATTGCATTATGGGGAAAACAAGAAATAAACTATTAATCTAAGGAACACAAAATGTGAAGCTATGAAATGTGCTATAAATAAGGCAAACTGGATACTTAGGAAGGAAAAAGGAGCAGGGAAATGGCTGGTCAGGAGAAGCTATCCAATGTGATGATGTATAGGGTGAAGAGTCAGCTGTGTCAATATCTTCCAGATGTAGGGGAGAGCAAAGGCCTAGAGATCCACACACAGCATTTTGCCATTTATTCCTCAAGCAATCTTAAGACATGAGGATTATCAGTCCCACTGAACAGATGAGAAAACGGATGTAACTTGACAAAGTTCCTACAAGCTAAGAAGTGGGAAAGATGGTACTTAAACTCCCACCTATTTAAAAAGATAATTTTCTTATTCCCTTTTAATTTAATAGAATTGTACTGCATATATTATCCTGATTCTGTTTCTTTTTTCTCTTGACAATACAACTTAGCATCTCAACAAACGAAAGTAGTTAGACTCTGTCTTTGTCTCACCTAATATCATAACGAATGTATACACCCATGTTTTAGCTTGCGAAGGCTGTCATAGAAACGTACCTCAAATTAGATGGCTCAAAAAACAGAAATTTATTATCTTATAGTTCTAGAGGCTAGAAGTCTGAAATCAAGATGATGGCAGTGCTGGTCCCTTCTGAGGGCTGTGAGGGGAGGCCTCATTCCAGGCCTCTCTCCTGGCTCTGACAGCCTCCAGCATGCCATGGCTTGTAGACGGCCATCTTCTCCCTGTGTCTCTTTACATCATCTTCTTTTCACATGTGTCTCCTTCTGTGTCTAAATTTCCCATTTTTATAAGGACACAAGTCACATTGGCTTGGACATACGACATACCCCAATCACCTCATTTTAACTTGGTTACTTTTGAAGATCCCATTTCTCAATAGGCTCACATTCTGAGCTACTAGAGATCGGGACTTCAACATCTGATTTTTGAAGGACACAATTTAGTCCCTAACAATACATGTCTACCATTTTACTTAAATGGGTTTATTGCGCATGGTGGGGTGCTTTCCTGGTTTTTGGTTTGTTTACTTGTATCCGATGTAATCTTTGGTTTCTTGTTTCATTCTCTCCTGCAAGTATGTCATCCCCTATGACTACCATAACTATGCTCTAAGGTAATCCATGTTAGCACTGGTTTATAATTTTTTTCTTATAGACACATATACATACTCTATATATATGAACCATATATATACATGGGGTTTTAGTTTTAGAAAGATAAGATGAAGATAGCTGGGCACGGTGGCTCACGCCTGTAATCCCTGAACTTTGGGAGGCCAAGGCAGGCGGATCACAAGGTCAGGAAATCAAGACCATCCTGGCTAACATGGTGAAACCCTGTCTCTACTAAAAATACAAAACATTACCCAGGCATGGTGGCAGGTGCCTGTAGTCCCAGCTACTTGGGAGGCTGAGGCAGGGGAATGGCTTGAACCTGGGAGGCAGAGGTTGCAGTGAGCCAAGATTGTGCCACTGCACTCCAGCCTGGGTGACAGAGCAAGACTCTGTCTCAGAAAAAGAAGAAAAAAAAATGAAGAGTAGTGTTTAATGTAAAATCAGATTTTACAAAGAAATAATGGCTTTATAAAATATGATTTTATATTAAATACTACTCTTCATCTTATCTTTCTCATTGAACACTACCAGTTATAGAAACTTCCTCAAGTCAACTCCTAGAACGTGATCATATCTTTTAAGAGTGTTATAATATTCTGTAATGTATATGTACTGTCTTAGTGGGTTTGGACTGCTATAACAAGTACCATAGATAGATGGCTTACAAACAACAGAAATTTATTTCTTAGAGTTTGGAAGCCTGGAAGTCTGAGATCAGGGTGTCAGCATGCTTGGGTTCTGGTGAGTGCTCTCTTCCACCATTAGGTGGCAGAGGACAGAAGGGGGCAAAAGAGCATGGGGGTTCTCATGCAGAATCAGGAAGGGAAAGGAGAAGCAGGAAATTCAGACTCGATGTGTTTGAGATCAAGAAAAACAAAAAGTCTGCAGCAAGCACTTTGGAGAGTGAATCTGCACAGAGAGCAATGTGGAGTGTCAAGAGGTGTGCAGAAAATCCAAAAAAGGCTGAGCACATTGTGTACCTCAGGAAAATAAGAACCAGAAGTCACTGGGACAGTGAAGATATTTAAGAAAAAATCTAACTGGGAAAAATATAATAGACTTAATTTTGTGATAAAAAATTTAAAAAGGAAGAAAATTGCCAACTCATCACTTTGTCCTCATTAAAAGAGAATGAGAGAGCTTTATGGAATCCGTTTTCTAAGGGCACTAATCTCAAAATGGCAGCTTCATACTCATGACCTCATTACCTCCTCAGACCCCACCTTCTAATAACACCCCATTGGGGGTTAGTATTGAATCATATGAATTGGCAGGGGGAGAGGCAGGACAAAAACACATACTCCACTATATGCACCATAACTTATTCTACAATTTTCCATTGTTAGGCTTTCTCAAGCACTCTGCAATACTGTTTCTCTCATTCAGAGGCATTTATGGTTGATTGCTCCTAAAGATATGCAATTTGAATGTGGTGGTGTGTGACAGCCTAGGAATTCTGTCTGATGCATCTTCAGGAATTAGCCAGCCCTGTCCACAACCAAGCTCAACACAACAATACACTAAATGCAGCCATTAAATAAAGGGCTTTGGGAGTCAGGCTTTTTCCTCAACTGGTTCATTAAACCATCCAAAGCTAGATAGTCTTTCTTCCCATTCTTCTCCATTTCCTCATCTGTGAAATAGAGATAATGGTTGTTACTGGTGTTCCCCGTGTTGTTGGAAGGATTGATTTCAGGAAGCTATTTTCAAAGTCTGCAAGATGATTCAATAGTAAGCACTCGATAAATAGGATTCATTTTATTTTCATTATTCATGCTTTATCTTTCTCATTTTGATCAGTTTTATTTCCAAGCTCTAAGAAGTAACCCACAAACTATCTTCTTATGATTCTTTAGTAATTTTAGTCAAGTACACAACTTCATAGTTTTCTCATTGTGAATGGTGCCAGCATACTGACTGCACTGCCAAGTTTTATCACTAAGAAGTTTCCTGTGAGAAGCGAGAGGGAGAGAAGTTGGGAAAGATGGCAGGGTAGATAACTATTGAAGACTCTCCAACACCAACTGTCCATTAACACATGGATAAAATGTGTGGCAGAAAATACTGGAATAGAAATTGAAGCATTTAATGATGTTCAAATTGAAACTCTTGGATAATTATCTTGCTTCTTCCTCCTGTGGTATATTGTTATAGATACAGCAACACAGATGTACCAAAGAATAAAACAAAGACCTCTAGAATTAAAAAAACAAAATTTACTTGCCAAGTAAGAGAATATCAGTAAAGAAATTTACTGTGTATTTTGCAAAGAGGAAGAAGTGGGTTTCAATAATTAGGAAAGTATTTTCCTGGTGATCATGTTAATCGAGCATTGAAAGCTTGCACTTGGATGTCACAGAATGAGTCTGAAATGCTTTGCCAAACAATTTTCATTGTTCATTGATCAAAAAATTGTCTTCAGTTTTGTCTTGTAAGAGTCTAATATACTGAGTCACTTAAAGTTCATGGTAATTTAACCAGTTCCGCAGTTTGGGGTCAGTTGTAAGAAAATACAATATTCCATTTTGATATTGCATTAGTAATTGTCCCTATAAGTTAAAGATATTCATTTTTAGAGAAAAAAACAAGAGTACATCTTACAAATGCTCATAATACCTTATTTATGTGCCATATTTACTTTTAGATCAATGACGAAAATCCTAAAATGTTTAGAATTAAGTTTAGCAATTACTTGTAGATTAAAAGCTGCATTTGAGCGTTTTTTAATTGCCAAATTATTTAGAGTAGAATTGATAATTCTAGATTTGTATTCTAATATCCTAAACCATAACATTTATTACGAAATGTGATGAAAAACATTATTTTCAGCGTTTTTGACATTCTTGAAAAGTTATGCCGCATAGTAATTCAAAAGGAATTCGAAGTTATAAAGCAATGCAATTCAGAATCCCTGACAGGCAATAGATTAGGGTAACTTCCTGTAACATGCTTTGTCAAAAGGGAGCAGGTGTAAAATGTGGATGTCCGGGAGTAAGAAACATGAATTAAAAAAAAAAAAAAGTTTAAGTTTACAGGCTAAAAGGCTTACAAAAACCTGCACGGTATTACTTGAGTGGCAGATAATCTCCATCAGGTAAAGTGATGAAGCATTCATAGCAGAACCAACTTCTGTATATTTATAAGTATCACTGGCAACAATTTCATTCCCTTAAGCCTACATCACAGTATTTTTCATTCAATTAAGTATCCTGTTAGTCTTTGTGTCTCACTAACCAAGTGTGGGCTCTTCTGGAACATAATATCTTTTCCTCACATCACTAAGGATGCCCAATGCCAACTGATTACTTCACAGAAGGAGTCATTTCATGCAAGCCTTAGCATAGTACTGCTATTTTGGTCTAAAAAAACCACTGAAGATAGGTCTCAAATTTTAGAAACAACATCATGAGCTTATGTTTTCCCAGTCTTCATTTAGAAATAGAACATTTTAATATTTCATTCTCTGTTGTGTTAGGCCAAGATTCTATCTATGAATATATAAGGAAGAGTAGATCCAAAATAACAATGGCCATATACTCTTTGCATGATCTTTTTGGTTTTGAATTTCTCCTGGAGGACACAGTGAACTGTAGCATCTCCATACCCTGTCAGAATTCTCAATGACTGAGAGCAGTGGATGCCAATATGGCTCAAGAGGCTTCTGTGAGTCAAGAAGCCACAGCAGAAGAGGATTAGACAATTCCCTAATTATTATGCACAAAAAGAATCACTTTTGTGGCTAGTGTTCCCATATTTAAACATATCTTCCTACTGGGGAGAAGAGGGGTACTGACTTGTGAGGCATCTACACCGATTAAGGACTGCTTGCAAGTTTGTTACTGTCAGACTATTTCTGAGAGCATCTCCAGTCTCTGAGGATACATGGATGGAGCCTCTTCCTTCTTAAGCACATGTTGGGTTAGAGGCATCCTTTAATAAAACTACCAAAGCACAATCTATGAAGAAAAAGCATTACTCTGATTTCAATGAAATTAAGGAATTTTGTGAAGAAGGTAATGGGTGAAAGAAAGGGAGGTGATTTGTACAATGCTTTAAACTATGATTTCAGTATCTGGAACCTACAGGGAAATCTTATAACCAATGAGAGAAGAACAAAGGAAGCAGACAAGCAGTTTACAGAAAAATAAACCCCAAATACTCAGAAGAATTTGAAAGAGCATTCAAAATTGAAATCAAAAAAGGCAAAGATGTCAGTGAGATATCCCATTAGACCTTTTAAATTGGCCACAATTAGAAAGTTATCCTCACAGGGATGTGGAGACCCTTGTGAACTGCTAATGAGAAGGATGGCTGGTATAGGATTCTGAAAAGCAATCCGGTATTACCCAGTCTAATTTTGTAGACGCATACACACACAGACACATGCACACGCACACACACACACACACACACACACACACATTCTTGTCCATTGAATACTATTGTGCTGAATCTTCATCATGGTTTTATGGTCCAAATTAGGAGTAACAAATGGCACTCCAGAAATGCAGACTAGTAGCAAACTATTTTACTATAGTTTGGAGGATATGTGCTTGTGCATGACTATGAATGAAAGAGAGAGAGAGAGAGAGAGAGAGAGAAAGAGAGAGGGCACATAAAGTATATGTGGATGAAGATAGGGTAGAAATAATGTAATATCAGCGCTTTTTTAAAAAAATGCATTTGTATACGTTCACAGAAAGCATACATTCTCCACTGGAAATGCCGTTGCCTCTTCCTTTAGCTTATATATAAAACTTCACCCTTCTATCACCTTCCTGGCCTCTGTAGGCATTTGATTTCATATCCCAGTTATGCTGTCCTGCTCAAGGTATTCTCTCAAATACCTTGAGAACATTCAAAAACTGAAGGGACGCCATTGAATAGTCATGATTCTGAATTCATAGGACAAAAGGACTCGAGAAAAACTCAACTCCTTCTTGAGGGAACTATAATTCTACACATTACACACTGCCGAAGCAAACATATGTAAAATGTTTTTTTCATTATATTTTGCTTGATTTTGGTTGCTTGAACAGCAAGCTAAAGAAACTGAAGAGGAAAAGGACAGAACCTAAGAATTCTCTTTTTTTTGCTTCACTTTGAGTCATTTGCAGAATGACACATCATAATAAGATGGGAGCCAATTTTCAAATTTGGATCCCTCAGTCAGCTATCCGTCCACAATACTTGGAAAGCCAGTAGCCCCTTCTTGCCAGCTTTAAGGGATTTAGTCTGCTAATAAAGGCTTTCCAAATGGACAGATGTATGAACACTGTTTCATTGGCCAGATACTAAAATCAAAACTCTGTCTGCAAAATTCAAGAGCAATGAAATTGTGTTGCAAAGGCTGGTTGGGGTGGGAGGGAGCATATGCAGCCATGGAAGATTACTGAACACAAGCATTCTTCAGTCTGTTTCTCTGCAAATGCAGAAACATCTGCTTTATCATCAGAGACCCTGTGAATCTCTACTGTGTGTTTTGCACAACCTTATTTCTACTTAGTAGTAAGTTTACACCTAGATAATGTACTGTTAAGTGTTAGGCAAATTTACTTGAGAAGAAATCCAGCATTATCATATTCCTATTCATGTCCAATTCTCAAATTTGCTATTAGAAAGTATAGGAGAAATTAGGAAATTTATTTTATTTAAAGATAAAACAAAAAATTTTTCTAAATTATAGTAAGAGGAGAGCTTTCAAAGTCATATAGTTAAGTAGATAAATGCCAATCTTTAAAACATATTATTGCCTTTAATGCCAACTTCTTGTTAAGCTGTTTATGTCTGCCCATTCGGTTGACCTTTGTTAACTGTGTTCTGCCTTCCAGGCACTGTGCTAAGTAACCTGTACATGTTTATATGTTTATGATCACATTTAATATTACAACAATCCATAAGGGGTATTTAATACATCTTTTGAAAAACCATTTATACTTGGGAAACTTTTCCACCAACCATTTTATTATTTTTTAATCAATTAGTCATAATTTATCTAGAACTAACCACACCTAGGTATACACACAAAAAAGAATCATTTTCACACACACACACACACACACACACACAATGTATAAGAGTGTTCCTGGTAGCATTGTTCATCATTGCCCAACCCATTAGTCACTCAAATGCTGGTTAATATTGGAATAAATTTTGAGTTATTAAAACAATGGAATACTATACAACACTGAAAATGAGCAGACTGCAAGTTTCTGTGATACTGCAAACAAATGTCTTAGTCTTCTTGGGCTGCTGTAACAAAATGCTATAAACTGGGTAGCTTATTGTGAAAGGAAAATAAATTGTGAGGCCCCTAAATCACTAAGCTGAAGGGCAAAAACAAGCTGGGAATTGCTTAGAGCAAATCTGCCTCCCATTCTATTAAATGTCATCCCTCTACTCACTGAGATAGATTCTGCATATCTGATTGCCTTTCTTGGAAAGACTTAATCAGGAACTCAAAAGAATGCAATCATTTGTCTCTCACCTACCTGTGACCTGGAAGCCCCCTCCCTCCCTGCTTCAAGTTGTCTTGCCTTTCTGAATGGGACCAATGTACATGCTACATATATTGATTGACATCTCATGTCTCCCTAAAATGTATAAAACCCAGTGTGCCCCAACCACTTTGAGCACATGTCGTCAGGACCGCCCGAGGCTGTGTCACGGGCATGTCATCAACCTTGGCAAAATACACTTTCTAAATTAACTGAGACCTGTCTCTGATATTTCAGGTTCACATTATAAACAGCAGAAATTTATTCCTCATGGTTCTGGAGGTTGGGAAGTCCAAGATCAAAGTGCTGCCAGGTTCAGTGTGTGATGAGGGCCTTCTTCCTGGGGTGTAGATGGCAATTCCAGCTGTGTACTCACATGGTAAAATGTGTGAGAAAACTTTCCCTGGCCTCTTTTATAAGGGCACTAATCCCACTCCTGTGAGTTCCACTCTCATGACCTCTCATCACCTCCTAAAGACTCCACCTCCTAATCATTACCTTAGGGGTAGGATTTCAACATATGAACTTGCAGGGGATGAAGTCATTCAGACCATCACAGTACACCTCTCGTAAATAATACTGACTGAAAAAAAGCAAGTGCAAAATGTATGTGCTGTGTGATTCCATTTACAGGGAAAATTAATCAAGGCAGGTGGAAGTCAGGATAGTGGTTACTCTTGGGAGCATTCATAACACCTGGAAGCAGTACGAGGGAGGATCGGGGTGCTGGTAATGCTCTAATTTTTATCTGGATGCTGGTGGCATGAGTGTTCACTTTGGGATCATTAGGGCTGTGACTTTCTCTGTGTTTTTTATACTTCCATAAAAAGTTTGTGCACATAAAAATAAACACATATATACAATTAATCATGAGAAGTATTTGCTATATAATATTCAGTTAAAATCTAAAAATATTACTCCATGAATGCCACTTGGTAAGTTTATCACTGTATATTGACAGAGAACATAGAAAGTGATAAGAATATATTAAAGTTTTAGAATTAATAGTAACAGTATTTATTTTTGAGTTTCTCTTGATGTTAGAATAGCATTACATCATTGCTTTTAAACAGGTAGAAGCAGTATGCTCTGAATAAGATTCCTCTCACTGGCTTGTTCACCACAAATCTCTCCAAAACTTGAGGAGTTTGGTAGCTGGCACAAGTGTGCCGTGAAAAGGCCTAACTGCTTCATAACGCAGTTGCAATTTACACTGCACAATACTCTTCTATTATCAGTGCTATTTCCAGATCACATAGAATATTAGGAATGTGCTCTGCTTGGGTTATTTGGATGGCAATAATGTCTCAGGACCAAGAGTTGGAGTCAGTGACTCCTTCTCTGGCACTAAGCATGAAAACAAAATGGCCACACGCATGCTTACGTGTCCACACAATAGAACATGTTTTTATTAGTCATAGTGGGACTTACACAGGAGAAGCAAAATCTATAATCATATTATGGAAGGTTTTGTCTTCTGAATTTTCCTGAGAGAGAGACACACTAGGCTATTTTGAACTCTAAACCGAAAATAAAAATCAAAGTCCTTTTAAATTCCCAATATGAGGACACAGAGAAATAATCTGAACACCAGGTGGCAATTTTGTATCCTAACAATAACACAGGAAGAACAGGAAATTCTCCAGTTTCCACTGAAAGTGAATATTCATGGACATACAAGGGCATGCCAGGAAGAAGTTCATATTTTTCTTCCCCTTTTTGCTGTTTATCTCTGTTATAATATATTTTCATCGCAACAAGAGCTCAAAGCAGACTAATATTGAGGAAGATTTCGTCCTAAATATAGGGACCTGCTGGTGCCATGTATGGCATTCCTTTCCTTTTTCTCCTACTTACTCTAAGCATACTCAGTCATAACTTTATACATAAAGATGTCCCAAAGAATCCTACTCCATTACAATTATGCCTTTCCCTTGACTTATTAGTGTAGCAAGTAAAATAAATCTACTAAACTGGTTTTTGCAAAACTACAAAATATATTGGTGTATCATGAAGATGTCCCATGGAAAACAAGGGGAAGAAGCCCATGTTGATTTTAAGAAAAAGTGGAGCCAGTTACAGTAGAGTCTGGGCCAAAGCCCCAGATTTGAGCTACCCACTGTATTATTTCTCTTGTCTTGTATGTGTCCTCCTTTCCCCTCCTCCTCCTCCTCCTTTTCCCCCTTTTCCTGCATGTCTCCCTCACTCCTTCTCATTATTTGAAATGCTAAACATACTAACCATATAGGATTACCACCACGCCTGCTTCATATTTGCAAATAGTTGACTGCAGGCCCTGAATCCCAACTCTAAACTAATGTTAAAGATTATTATAAAGTGAATGTAGATAATAAGAATGAGATGATTTTAAATGGTCTCATTACAGAGAAACTATAAATGTTTGAGATGATAATATGATAATTACTCTGACTTGATTGTTACAGAATGTATACATGTATTAAAACATGACATTGTACTCCATAAATATGTACAACTATAATGTATCAATTAAAATTACAAAAGAAAAATAAAGATGACCAGAACAGATTTTATAATTAAAGAAAATTGGCTAGGCATGGTGGCTCATGACTTTAATCTGAACACTTTGGTAGGCTGAGGTATGAGAATAGCCTGAGCCCAGGAGTTTCAGAACAACCTGGGCAACATAGGGAGACTCCCTTCAATAAATAAATAAATAAATAACTTTGGGATGGTTGCACACACCTGTGGTCCTAGCTACTCAGGAGGCTAAGATGGGAGGATTGTTGCACCCAGGAGGCTGCTGTTGCAGTGAGCTGGGATTTTGCCACTTTGCCACTGAGCTCCATCCTGGGCAAAATAGTTAGAACCTGTCTTTAAAAAAAAAAAAAAAAAAAAAAAAGATTATTTGGTTCTGGTGTCTTAGGTTTGTGGAAGATGTCTTTTTGGGAAAAAATATGCAATAAGCTCTGAGTTCATTTATTTTTAATTTTGTTTTTGTTTTTGAGACAGAGTTTTGCTCTGTCGCCAGGCACCAGGTTGGAGTGCAGTGGTGCAATCTCAGCTCACTGCAATCTCCGCCTCCTGAGTTCAAGTCTCCTGCCTCAGCCTCCTGAGTAGCTGGGACTACAGGCACATGCCACCACACCCAGCTAATTTTTGTATTTTTTAGTAGAGACAGAGTTTCACTATGTGGGCTAGGATGGTCTCAATCTCTTGACCTCGTGATCCACCCACCTTGGCCTTGCAAAGTGCTGGGATTACATATGTGAGCCACCGCGCCCGGCCGAGTTCATTGTTTTTAAACATTAGTTAAGGAACCTCACCCTAAAACACTCTTTGAATTCCCAAAGAAAAAGACAGAAAAGCCACACTTTGCCTGACTGATAAGTTTGATGCTATGTCCCCACCCAAATCTCATGTTGAACTGTAATCCCAGTGTATCAGGGAAGGGCCCTGATGGGAAGTGATTGGATCATGGGAGTGGATTTTCCCCTTGCTGTTCTCATGATGGTGAGTGAGTTCTCACGAGATCTGGTGATTTAAAATTGTGTGGCACTTCCCACTTCATTCTTTCTCTTTCCTGTCACCCCTTGAAGAAGGTGCTTGCTTCCTCTTCACACTTCTGCCACAATTATAAGTTATTTGAGACCGCAAAGTCATGCTTCCTGTTAAACTTGTGGAAGTGTGAGTTAATTAAACCTCTTTTCTTTATAAATTACCCAGTCTCAGGTAGATCTTTATAGCAGTGTAAGGAAGAACTAATACACTGACTTAATCAGTTTTGTGCTGCTATAACAGAGTACCACAGACTTAGTTATTTATATGAACATGTATTTATTGGCTTACAGTTCTGGAGGCCAGAAAGTCCAAGATTAAGGAGTTGACAGCTTGCCAGGGCTTTCTTGCAGTGTCATAACATAATAGAAGACATCACATGGCAAGAGAGTGAAAGAGACAGACAGGGGCCAAACTCCTTACTTTATAAGGAAACTACTCCCTTGATAACAAACCTATTCTTCAATAACAGCATTAATTCATTCATGAAGGCAGAGCAATCATGTCCTAATCACCTCTTAAGGTTCTACCTCTTATTATTATTACAATGACAATTAAGTTTCCAACACTGCTTTTGTGGAACACATTCAAACCATAAAGCTACATGAAATTCCCTTATGTATGTCGTGGACAGTGTGACTGTCATGGGTATAGCTGACATTCTGCAAATAAGACAATAGATTTACTACTAAGAACAAATATCTTATTATAATTTCAACATGTTGTCATCCCATCTAAACCTTCTAATTCCCCTTGGAATAAATTCTAAATTGCTGGCAGGTTCTGTCTGATGTGATGAAGAGTCTTGAACGCCCTTCTAACTCTTCTTGTATCTCTCTTTACTGTTCACAATGATTTTCTCTGCTGTCCTCCTATATGTGACTCAAACATGCCAAGATCTTTTCTACCTTAACAGCTTTGTCTTGGCTGTTCCTTATGCTTCAAAATAACCCACTCTCACCACCACCACCACATTTTCTTCACATGTTTGGCTCCTTCTCATCCTTCAAGTCTCATTTTAAAATTCACTTTGGATAGATTTTCACTGGCCAATCCACCCATAATAGTTTTTTTCAGAGTTACTTTTTATTATATCATCCTCCTTATTAACAACTTATCTCAACCAAAAATTGTCTTGCTTTTTATAAAATGTGTTTATTTTTATTTCCTCATACTGGAATATAAACTCCACAACTGCAGGAAAATTTTCTGTTTGTTCACTGCTTTTTCCTCATCACTGGAGAGTAACTCCCATATCTGGCAGGCAAAAAAATTTTTTTAAATGAATAGAAAATGAATGTAAAAAGGCAATTAAAATAGCTTTATTTCAAAATGGAAAATTAAAGCTACCTTAGTTTGAGATTGGAGCATTAAAATGCTACTGGTTAAAGATGGTAGATTCAAAACAGTTCATTGTTCCTGATCATTCTTTGTGACCTAGGCCTACAGAGGAATAGATATCAAGAGGGAACCCTTGAGATCCATGCTTTAACAGGCTCCTTTAAGGTCCATACTGACAAGTGTCAGCCAAGTGGAGAAGAGGGCATTATCCCGTTTTCACATGAGTAGAAAAATAGGAATTTAGTTAAATGGTGCAGCTTCTGTGAAAAACAGCTTGGCACTTTCTCAACAAACTAAACATAGAATTATCAGATGACTCAACAATTCCACTCCTAAGTATATGTCCAAAAGAAATGAAAGCATGGACTCAAACAGAAAGTTGTGTGCCAATGTTCATTGTATCAGTATTCACACTTGCCAAAAAGTAGAAACAAACTGAATGTTCTTTAACAGATGGATGAATAACAAAATGTGGTATATACAGACAATAGAACTGTCCTGTTATCTATAAAAGGAATGAAATTCTAATACATGCTACAACATGGATGAACCTTTAGAACATTATGATAAATAAAATAAGCCAGACATAAAAGGAAAACCATTATATGATTCCATTTATATGAAATATTTAGAATAGAAAAACTAACGGAAACAGAAAGAAAATTAGAAATTACCAAGGCTGAGGATTTTTGTTTAATGATTATAGAGTCTCTCTTAGGAATGAAGAAGCCACATGTTCCAAGCCACAGATTGGGAGAAATATTTGTGAAACACATATGTGATAAATGACTATTAGCCAAGTATTCAAAGATTTCTTAAAACTTCACAATAAAAAAAAGTATAAAATGAGTAAAATATATGAATAGAGACCAAGAAGATGTACAAATGGCAAAAAGCACAGGAAAGATGCTTAGCATCATACATATGTCATTAGAAAATTGCAAATTAAAAGAACTACACACCTATTCAAATAATTAAAATCCAAAACAGTGACATCAAACACTGATAATAATGTAACCAACAGGAACTCGCATTTATTGAGAATATAACCTATCAAAACTAAATCATGAAAAATAAAAAACCTGAATAGACCAATAACAAGTAAGGAGATTGAAACAATAATCTAATCTCCCATTAATAAAAAGCCTAGGACCTGATGGCTTCATGGGTGAATTCTACTAAACATTTAAAGAAGAATTAATACCAATCTTTCTTAAACTCTTTCAAAAGATTTAATTCAAGGAAACATTTCCAAACTCATTATGAGTACAGCTTTACTCTGCTAACAAAATCAGGCAAGAACATTACAAGAAAATAAAACTATAGGCCAAATCCTTAATGAATCACAGAGGCAAAAATCGTCAACACACACCAGCAAACAAAACTCAGCAGCACAGTATAAGGATCATACACCACGATTAAGTGAGATTTATCCCTGGGATGCAGAATGATTTAACATACTCAAATCATTAACTGTGAATAACTTTATTTACAGAATAAAAAATGAAAACCATATGATTATCTCAACAGATGCAGAAAAAGCATTTGACAAAATTCATTACCCTTTTATATAATCCTTGAAACAAATTTGGTATAGAAGGAATATATATTATCATACTAAACACTATATATGATAAGCACGTAGATAACATTATAAAGAAAAGCTGAAAGCCCGCTTTTGCCACTTCTAATCAACATACTAACAGAAATATTAACTAGAAAAATTAGTCAAAAAAAATCCAGATGAAAAAGGAAGAACTAAAACCGTCTGTTATTTGCAGATGACATGATCCTATATACAGAAAATCTTAAAGACTCCTTTAAAAAATGTCAAAGCTAATAAAGTAATTCAGTTAAGTTTAGAAAACTTAGGATACAAAATAATCATATGAAAATCAGTTGTATGTCTGTATACTGACAACTATCCAAAAAAGAAATTAAGAAAACAATCGCATTTACAATAGCATCAAAAAGAATAAAATAGGAATAAATTTAACCAAGAAGCTGAAAGATTTGTACACTGAAAAGAAAACATTGATAAGATAAATTGAAGTAGATATAAATAAATGAAAAGATATTCCATGTCCATGGATTAGAAAAATTAATATTGTCAAATTATCCACTCTACTCAAGGTGATTTACAGATCAATGTAATCCCTATAAAAATTCCAGTGGTTTTTATTTAACATAAATAGAAAAACAAAACAAGTAAAATTCATATGAAACCACAAAAGAACTCTGAATAAAGCAATATTGAGCAAGAAGAGCAAAGCAGGCAGCATCACACTTCCTGATTCCAAATTATATTTCAAAGCTATATTAATCAAGACATTATGATACTAGCATATAAACAGATACATAGATTATTGGAACAGAATAGAGATCCCAAAAATAAACTTATGATTTTATTGTTGTATTTGGCTGTTCTTGCATTACTATAAAGAAATACCTGGGACTGGGTAATTTACAAAGAAAGGAGGGTTCCTTGGCTTCCAGTTCTGCAAGCTGCACAGCATGGTGCCAGCATCTGTTTGGCTTCTGGAAAGGCCTCAGAAAGCTTTTACTCATGGCAGAAGGTGAAGTGGGAACAGGCACATCACATGGCAAAAGCAGGAGCAAGAGAGAGTGGCAGGGGGAGGAGCCACACATTATTAAACAAGTAGATCTCAGGAGAACTTACCATTGTGAGGACAGCACCAAGCCATGAGGGAATTCACTGTCATGATCCAATCAGCTTTCACAGGGCTCCACCTTCAACACTGGGGATTAAAATTCAACATGAGATTTTGTCAGGTTCGAATATTCAAACTATATCAATCATCAACTAATCTTTGATAAAGGTGTCAAAAATACACGTTGGGGATAGGATAGTCTGTTCAGTAAGTGTTGTTGGGAAAACTGGATATCCACATACAAAAAATTACAATTGGATCCTTGTTTCTGCCATACACAAAAATCAACTTAAAATTGATTAAAGACTTGAACATAAGATTTGAAATCATCAAACTCCTAGAAGAAAACAGGGGGAAATTTCCATAACTTTGGTCTTGGTAATGATTTTTTTATAAGAAACCAAAAGCACAGGCAACAAAACAAAAATAAAGAAGTGGGCTTACATCAAACTAAAATGTTTCTGTACAGAAAAAAAGAAATCAATAAAATGAATAGGAACCTACAAAATGGGAGGTAATAGTTGAAAGCATATACTTGATATGAAGTTGATATCTTAAATACATAAGGAATTAATGTAAGTCAACAGCTACTAGTCATAATAATCTGATAAAAAAAGAACAAAGGACTTGAATGGACATTTTGCTAAAGAAAACATCCAAAATGGCCAACACATGTATTAAAAAATGCTCAACATAATTTATAATCAGGAAAATGCAAACTGAAATCATAATGAAATATTACTTCACACCTGTTAAAATAGCTGTTATCAAAAAATCAAAAAATAACAAGAGTTGACAAGGACATAAAGAAAAGAGAAGACGTATATACTGCTGGTGGGAATGTCAATTGGTACAAACATTATGGAAAATAATGTAGAGATTCCTCAAAATATTAAAAATAGAACTACCATATGAGCCAGCAATCCCACTCCCGGGTATTTCCAAAGGAAATGAAATCAGTAACTCAAAAAAAAATTGCAGCATTATTCACAATGGCCAGGGCATGACAGGAGCATAAGTGCTCTTGACAGATGAATAAGTAAAGAAAAACTCACACACACACACACTCACACAGACACACAAACAGTGTAATGTTATTCTGTCTTCTAAAAAAAGGACATCCTGCTATTTGAGAGAGCACGGATGAACCTGAAGTATACTTATTCACTATGTGAAGTGAAATAAGCTCAGACCCACAATGATAACAAATACTTCATGATCTCATAAATACGTTGGATTAGGCCATTCTTACATTGCTGTAAAGAAGTACCTGAGACTTGGTAATGTATTTAAAAAATAGTTTTAATTGGCTCCCAGTTATTCAGGCTTTATAGTAAGCATGGTGCTGGCATCTGCTTGGCTTCTGAGGAGGTCTCAGGAAGCTTACAATCATGGCAGAAAGCAAATGGGGAGCAGACATAATCCATGGGCAGAGCAGGAGCAAGAGAGAGTGGGAGAAGGAGGTGCCACACACTTTTAAACACTTAGGTCTTGTGAAAACTCATTCACTATCTCGTAAAGACAGCACCAAACCATGAAAGATCTACCTCCATGACCCAAACACCCTCTACCAGGTCCCACCTCCAACACTGGGGATTGAAATTCAACCTGAGATTTGGGTGAGGACAAACATCCAAACTATATCATATGTGGAATCTAAAAATGTCAGACTCATAGAAGCAGAAAGTGGAAGGTTTGTTGCCAGGGCTCGGAAGGCAGCAGTGGTAGAAATGGTGTGATGTTGGCAAAGGGTTCAAACTTTCAGTTTAAAGATCAATGTCTGGAGACCTACCGTACAACATTGTGACTATGATTAATAATAATGATGTGCTGTATACTTGAAAATTGCCAAGAGATTAGGCCTTACATATTCTCACCACAAAAAGGAAAAAGCAATTATGCGATGTGATAGATACGTTGATTAGCTCGATTGTGATCACCATCTCACAATGTATATGTATATTAAAACATCACAATGTATATCTTACATATGTACAATTTTTACTTGTCACTTATTCCTCAGTCAAGCTGGGAAAAGTTACAACAAAAATACTTCTTTAGAAAAAAAAGAAATCAGCTACAATATCCCAAAAAAGACACAGAAGCAGTTTGAATGCATATTACTATCTGAAGTAAGCCAATCTAAAAACATTGCATACTAGATGATCATAATTACTGTGTATGGCATTCTGGAAAAGGCAAAACTATGGAACCAGTTGAAAGACCAGTAGTTCTCAGGGAGTTAGAAGAAAGAAGGAATAAATAAGTGGAACACAGTTATTTTTAGGGAAGTGGAGCTATCCTGTGTGATACTATAATGGTGGATACCTATTATCATATATTTATCAAAACTCATAGAACATACAACACCAAGACTAAAAACTAATGTAAGTTATGAACTTTGAGTGATAATGTGTCAATTCTAGTTTATCAATTTAACAAATGTACCACTCTGGCACAGGGTGTTAAAGAGTGTGGCTATGTTTGCAGGGAGGACATATATGGGAACTCTTTGTACTTCCTGTTTGACTTTACTATGAGTCTTACACTATTCTACGAAGTAAAGTCCTGTTATAATTAATTAATGGTTTAAAAAATAACCTATGCTTTGGAAATAGTAGTGACATTTGCACAACATTGTGAATGAAATGAACACCATAGAACTGTAGACTTACAAGTGATCACAATGGCAAGTTCAGCAACGTCGGGTGGGTTTGCAGCACCCAGATCTCTGAGTGTCAGCACCTTGAATAGGGGATGAGCTCCATATGCCATCTGAAGTTGTTTAATGAATATCAGACTTCAGCAAGGGAGAATCAAATTCACAGGAGCATTAATAGGCTATTACTAAATAGCCTATCAATTTAGGACCCTGTGGATGCTCAGAAATATCTGGAAAAGAAAGAGTTGCTGCTGCAATTCTGTTGATGATTATTATCATGAATTTATTCCCCATATGAGAAGGAGGCCTAGGGAAATATGAGTTATGGAAATATAACAGAATGTATAAACTGTAGATTATCTTTCTGCCTAACTCTGAAGACTGCTGCATTCAACTCCCTTACTTTTGCTGAGGGCCCTACCATTTTCATAGACCCTCAAATTGAAAACCTTGGAGGAAATTGAGATTCTACCTCTGCCTCACCCCTCTCTACCCAATCACTCTCTGAGTTTGCAGATTGTTCCTTTTCTACGTCTCACATTCATTTTCTTTCAAACATCTTGTTTCAGGCCTTTATTACACTTGCTTTGTTTACAGCAAAAGTTTTCACCTCAGTCTCTAGTTCATGTTTCTGCCCTATAATCTCATCTGTGTATGCTTCTGCCAAATTTGTTTTCCTAACATCCAAGCTGGTCACTTGAGTTCGAGATAGATTTGTCATTCCTGATCACCTGCCGAAGTGCCTTACTGGAATTCAATTTCCTCCACAACACAGGCATCAGTGTGTAGAGTATTTATTCGAGGTCAACACCTGATAAGGAAAAAGGATTAAGCAGAGGAATCAGTCAGAAGGTAATACAAGCCTAACAAAATCTTAGCTATCTCATCAGGGAGCTTTCCAGAGAATATTGCCCTATAAGTCTCTCTTCAGGCTTAAATGGTCTCACCTTTATAATACCTTCAACCACCCACCTTAGAAATAGTTATGACCTCAGGCAAAGTGATTCTCCACAACTGAGGCAGACTTTGAAGCAACTGAGAGGTAGAGGCTGTCTTTTAACCAAATTTTCTGTACCTGGGCACAGATACATTTGGATGGGGATGGAGATCCTTCTTTCTACCACGACAAACTTCCCAGCCTTCTCTCTCTCACATCTCCTTAATGCATATGCTTGGCTCACATAAATTAGTCTCTCAACACTCCCTAAGTCTCATGCTGTGTTTGCTTATACAATGTTCTTTGATTTTATGAACCCCATGATCTCCCTTTGTTTCAATGACTTAAGATCATTCAATGCCCATCTCAATTGTCTTCTACAGATAACTTTTCTTTAACTTACTAATATAATCTCACCTCTCCTAATTTCTTTGATTACACTGCTGATAGCACTGATTTTAAGCACTGTTATTTTTATTCTTTTCCTTGAACCAATGTAAATATTATGCACGTAATATGTTTAACTTACTTTTATAACTCGAAGTATCTGGCATAGTACTGTGATTTGAGAGACCAAAATAGAATCTCTTTATCAACTAAGACACTAAGGTTAAGGAAACTAAGTTATTTATGGGTTGAGGATTCAGGACCCCACTGGCAGGGCAAATTTCTAAATTCCCAGGACTCTAAGCTTTCTAACAATAGGAGCTATCAGACCTCTCCTGATTTACAACCAGAGCACTGCAACTCTGATTGGACAGAGGACAAGCCTTTCAAACATTCTTTCCTAATGAGTTATGGCAGACCTTAAGCCAGTTTCAGACAGCTTCCAGAGGCTGCACACAGATTGCCCTCGTGTTCCAATAGCTCATCTTTTGACATAAACAGGCAAATTCCACCACATTTTAATGCTAAAACCCCACCCCAAATTGAACATGGGATGTATGTTACTTACATGTTTATCCATTGTACAAGGGCTCAGATCCCCTCAAAAACAGGTATGGCGTCTTCCCCAAATCTGCTACATATGTATGACTCTGGTGTAATATGGACTCGGTGAGGCATAAAACTCTACCTGTCCCCTGCCTTGTGGAAGAGAGGACACACCCAAATAGGGTGCCCTATTTTTTTTCTACCTTTACAGGTATAGCCAGTTAGTTGTAGGTTCAGGTGCTGATGCTGGAGTGCTAGAGTTAAGAGCTTGAGTAAGCCTAGAAGAGGAGGGAGGGGATGGAGAGAAAGACCAGAAATGCATATTCCAACAGGGCTCCCAACCTTCATAGAAATGTGGACAGAAAAAGGAAAAAGAAGGAGACAATGTGTGACTTTAAATATGAAGAAGAATTTTCTGTTCTGGTTTATAAGCTGACTTTCAAGGCAATTACAGGAGAGAAATTTTCCAAAGATTTTTTTAGCATTATTGGAGGAAGTATATACTAGTTTTAAGGACATTCATTTTGATGTGTAAAATAATATGTATTTATTTGAAAAGCAGTCCTATTAACAGCAGTGTTTCCAAAACTGTGGTACTAGACCATTATCAGAATCACCTGGGAACTTCTTAAAAATGTAAATCATCAGGTCTACCTACCCCTACACCTGCTAAATTAAAAACTGTGTATTTTAATTGGTCTTCTACAAGATTCTGAGTCTTGGTGAGGTGGAAATCTACTGCATTAGAAACCACGTTTCAGCACAATCTTCCTGAATTGTATACATTATCTAATCTATATGTAATATGTTTCAGTAAAGCTGGTTTAAAATTAGAAAGTAAGAGACTCCTTGTGCTAATTATTTTTTTAAGTATGCAAAGCAATACTTTTTAATGGAAAAAATCATTAATTACGATCCTATAGAAACAGTTGTCTATCGCCCAGGGAGCCTTCTGCTTAGAAAAGTAAAATTCCATACTAAAACAAGTGTGTCATTTATTCAGAGATGAGTACAGGAACCATTTGCTAGTGAATTTCTACATAAATTACATTTGTTTATAATATTAATCAACCACATTAAATATTTCACTTTCTTGGGAACATTAGAGAAAACAACTTTATCAAAGAAAAAGGTTACATAAGGACAGGAAGGTTGGGAAATTACACATAGTACTCAAACTGATGAATTTTCTAAATATTTTTAACATGGAAAGATACATGAGTCAATATGATTGCAGGCACTCATGGGCATATTTTATGAAACTACTTAATAGGCAGAGCTTCCATCTAAACCTGTGATATTATTAGATTTCATAAATTATGTGGATGACGACTGGTAAAATACTCAAGCACATCTTTCTTTACATTGTGACCTAGTTCATCTTGATTTTTTTCCCCTTGCATTTTTAAGACATAACCTATCATGATTGCTTTGCATGTCTAAGGAGCTATATATTCATAGTTAGAAAATGATGTCTGTTAGATTTTTCTATCAAAGTTTAGAGTCTGTTTTAGTATTTCTTGCAGAAATAAACTGTATTCTTATTGCATTTATATAGTTACATGCTTTTCATTCAAAACTAAGTTGATGATTTGACACATGCATCTGTTCAATCTCATTACATTGAATCATGACAATTGGAAAGAGACACATATTGCTGAGAGATAATATAAGATGCCCAGAATAAAATCTGGGTTTAATACTGACTCTGACACTTTTGAGTTCTATAATCTTAGTCAGAGTATTTAATGTTTCTGGGTCCAAGCTCCTTATCTTCTCATCTCTAAATGAAACTAAAAATTATATAAAATTCATAGAACTCTCATGAATATGTCAGCAGGCTAATTGTTCTTCATATAACCCATCTCAATGACATCTCTCTCTCCATATACAAGCCAGTCACTAAATGCTTGAAGGGGGCAGGTTTCTTTTGGAATCAGCGAAGGAAATGGACTTTTTATGTGTGTACTCTATAGGCAAAGGACAGACATAACTAAGCAGTATAGGAACAGAGGGAAGCACGAGGATGTCAAATGTAGGAAATCCCAGAAAATGTTGGAAAGGCGTGTCTGTGATAACAGGCCATGTATACTGAAAAAAAATTTAAGCAAATTTCTGGAAAGACTGGGAAGTACCAACTGGCATCTTGGCTACATGTAATGAATAAATTGCAGTCTCTTTCCTCCTGAGTATTAATGTGAAATTCTAGCTCCCCTACTCCATTTCTATGGCCAAGGTTAAGAACCACAGAGTCAGAGTTTTAGAACGCTCTCATATCTAGGCTCCAAATTTGTACTATGGCTTGCAACAAGGTTGAGTTGTCAGGCATATGCCAAAGGCCACAGCTGTGGGAAGGCTGTAAGGCTATTCAGGAAGAAGGGCTAGACTTTCCCTTTCCATGTCATGGAGACATCATCCCACATTGAATATAATGACCCTAATTTAGAATTCAACCAGCTCTAGTAGATCTCTCTTTCCAATAACAAAGTGTTTCCTGGATTTAGATTCAGCAACTTAGCACAGCTATATCTGGCACCTATCATGTCAAAAATAAATAAGCACAGATGAATACAGGAAGGTTATATCAGTCAGAAGAATGGAGGAAAAGGAAAGCAAAAATACTTTCTAAATTTTTTTCTAAGCAGTAATCAGTTTTACTTGGGGGAACACCACCAACAGTCTAGTTTTTTTTAAAGGATATGTTTTCCTAAAGAAAAGTATTGGACTTTTCCAGATCAGAAACATATGAGAACACATTTCTCAGCTTATAACTTCTATACTTTTAAATATAAATATAAATACCTAAACATTCATATATTCAAATATAGAGAGGTAGGTACAAACATATGTATATAAGAAGATAGTCATTATTCCATACACTATGTAGCTCAAGTTGAGGAATAAATGTTTGGAAAATAAAGTCAATCATAATAGTAAATAAATGGACTGAAAGTCTATGTGAGTGAAATCATGAAATAGTTTGACATGTAAAAGCTGTTACTATTTTTCTAATTATTTGCGACTATGTTCAGACTTAAAAAAGGAAAACAAATCACAAAATAATTTTACATGTTTTAACTCTATGACGGACTTTAAACAAGATACATTTATTAATATAAAAGGAAGGAATTTTATTATATCCTGACTACAGGTAACTTTATATGATGGTTTTCAGGACATCTTTCGGGTTGAGGAATATATTGTTTATCAGTCATTATAAGAACCAAATAACCTTACCACAAGTAAAGAGATATAAAGTCGGTAAAAAACGTAAAGCAAACACTGAAGAAAACATATTGCAATCCAGATGACAATAGGTTAATTGCATCACCATTTAAAGCACTTGTTTAATATAAAAAAAGCCTGATGCCTGAATGCCAAAATGGGCAAAAGACAAGAAAAAAGAGCTCACAAAAATGCAATAGCTTATTAACAATAGACATAATAGAAGAAATCCAAATTAAAGCAAAAGAGTACCATATCATTTTTCTTTTATCCTATTGGCAAAGATAAAATATTAGCACATCAGAAAATGGGCAGTGCATGACTAAAAAGGAATTTAGTCAAAAAATTTGACTAAAAATTTAAAAAAAATTGTCAATACTATCAAAATAATTATGCATATAGACTTCCACCTAGAAATTCTACTTCTAGAAATTCATCCATGTTTATACATAAACATACAAAAATATACTTAAAAGAATGTTCTTTCTGGCATTATTACTTAAAATTTGAAAGTCCAGATATAACCTAAATGTTCAATAATAGTAAACTGATCTCATGAATTGTGGTTTATAGTGCAATTAAATACTATGTGGACATAAAGAAGAATGATATGCTGAAATGGAATGCTCTCTAAGTTAAATAAATAATAATGTGGTATGTGTAATATACTGAATTCTGCATTAAATATTTTAAAAGTCAGTGTATAAGATCACTACTACTACAATATATCTGCATCATGTACCTCTGATATGATGCAGAGAGACATGGAATTCTTGACAAAGATATGTAACTATATAATCATGAGAAACAGATGAACCCAAATTGATAGACATTTTCCAAAGTAACTAACTAGAACTCATAAATAAAAATCAAGGTAATAAAAGAAAAGGAAAGGCTGAGGAACTACCCAAGTCTAGAGGAGACCGAGACCCAATAACTTCAATTGTATCCTGGAACAGAGAAAAAGACATTGACATAAGAGATTGGTGAAATTTAAATGTTATGTTGTCAACTTATTATTATTGACCTGATATTAATTGTTTGGCTGTGACAGTTGTACCATTTTTCTGTAAGTCATTAGCATGAGAGGAAATTACTGAAATACATACATGAATTATCTGCACTATTTTTTCAACTTTATGGTAATTCTAAAATTAATTCACAATAAAAATTTTGAAGGCTGGGCATGGTGGCCTATGCCTGTAATCCCAGTACTTTGTAAGGGCGGGGTGGGTAGCTTGCTTGAACCCAGAAGTTTGAGACCAGCCTGGGTAACATGTCAAAACCCTGTCTCTACAAAAAATACAAAAATTTAGGTGGGCATGGTGGTGTGTACTTGTAGTCCCAGCTACTTGGGAGGCTGAGTTGCTGGGAGGATCACTTGGGCCCAGGAGATGGAGGTTGTAGTGAGCAACTGAACTTCAGCCTGGGCAATACAGCAAGACCCTGACTCAAAAAAATGTTTTTAGGCATCACATGTATTATATATGCACTTATAGGTATAGGATATTTCTATAGGCACAACAAACTATTGACAATGATAACCTCTGGGAAGTGTATAGAGGAACTGGGTGTCCTGGGGAAAAAATGGATACCTCATTTTTATTGTATTTCCTCCAGCTACTTTTTTTTTTTTTAACAATATGCATATATCCCATATTAAGTAAAATTTATAAATCAAGAATAAAGAAGCAATGTTTTAGTCTATCAACTGTAAGGTCTTTTAGGCCAACTGATTGCACTGTGGACGGCATGGTAACCTCTGTGACCTGCATGAACACTCCAGATGAGTTCCTGGAATTAGAAAGTCTGAAGTAACTGGAAAACCACAAAAAGGGAAGAATGACCAACCACTGCAGTGCATTAATTAACTCTGAGACATTCTTCTATAGTTCCTTATTACCACCTCAACTGATAAGGCAACTGGACTTTGTAACTGACCTTGGTCAACCTTGTGACTGTCCAGACCCTACGAGCCCCTCCCAGCCTGCAAAAACCGCCCTGAACTGTAACTACTATAACTTTCCACTGCCTACCCAAACCTGTGAAACCAACTCCTATCCCACTGCCCTCCACTGACTCTCTTTTCAGACTCAGCCCACGCTCACCCAGGTGAATAAACAGCCATATTGCTCACACAAAGCCTGTGTAGGCGGTCTCTTCATTCAGGACGTGTGTTTTACATCAACATTACCTTTGTAACATACTTATTAAAAATCAGCTTTGATACTATTTTAAGTTTCATAATCAATGATTATTACAATGCCTTCATAAAAAGTATTAAAATGAAAATGCATATAAAGTATTGTTCTGTGTATGTGTGTGTACGTGTATATCCACATATGGATATATAGTCTAAAAAAGAACCTTAAAATTGATATCGTACAAATAGAACTTTAAAATATGAAGAAAGATAATATTCTTTGTATCATTTTGAGTAAAACTAAAATGAATTCTGCAAGATGCAACTTCCTAATGCAGCAAACTCTACTTATTCAAACTAAAGTTACTGTTGTTTTCAGCAACTTTTAATACTGGCTCACCAACTGTGAGTACAAAATCAAATTAGACCAGTGATGAGAACTCATGCTCCACTAAGGACATCATCTATGATACTTGAGTTTTTCACTTTTGAATTTTCTTAGTAATGTAGAATCTAGTAATATTTTCTGATATAAATTTCTGTGGAACAAATATATTAATATAATAATATCCTGTGAACTTAAATTATTTGTCTAGTTTTAATCATCTAGTTTCGATACAGCCAATATGTGCACTGAGATGTATAAATTTACACAGCAGAGAAAACCCTGCAAAGACAATTTCTGTAATTGAAAAGTTTAGTAGGAAGGTATAAAACAAAGCAGAGGTTTTTATTTCACTGCATACTCTTCCTATACTCATTAAGGATGTTTAGGGCTGACTGAGAGTGCTAAATACAACAGGAAGAACTAAGTGTTTCTTTATTAGCATTTATAAAGCTTCCATTTGCTGAAAATGTGGTTAATTTGCATTGCACAAAGCCTTCTTTTAAAAAATATATGGTTTCATTACTTTTTTCAATACTAGAAAAATAGTGACGGTTGTTTTTTTTTTTTTTCCTAGTGAATCATAAGCTGTTCCCAGTATTGTTCTTCTCCTGCAATTGATTTTCTACAAGGTAAGTTTTCAAGATGTATCTTGTTTTGTACATAAGACCAAATCCAAGAGTGTTTTTATATTCTGGGTCACTTGTTGAATAGAGCTGAAGCATTATTAGTAACACAGAAACAAATGAAGACCTGGAGGAAAGAACAATACTACATTTTAGTTGTGCTAGCTAATTATCTATTTTCTCCAGCAATCACTTGAAGAATATTCTTTGTCATCTTCAGAAATAAAACCTAGTTAGCTCTTTTCATAGCAATAAGAACCTCTAAAAGCCTATTGTAAGCTTTTGTAATACGGGTGCTAAGAAACCACAGAATGCAAAACATGAGTTCAATTAATTTTTTTCCCAGTCATGAAGTCATCTGCAAAAATCAATTTTGTCTGTGACTCCCTTTCTACAGGCTTACTTTTGATTATACTCTGGTTCGGTATGAAACATATGATAAGTTCCTTTATTTTTGTGCGTGACATTTATAAAGTGATCAGAAATGGTTGCTAAAGTGCTTTCAAAGCAGAAAAGCTCTTTCGACAAATTCAGAAAATTTATTCTTGCCAGCATGCCCATTTCAAATGTTAAAAATAAGTTTGTGTTCATTCCAGAAGATCATTGGGTCCAAAGGTGTTATTGCAGCTGTGACATATTACAATTCAGAGGTGGATAGCCTATCAGAATAATAAGATAAAATTCCTTATTAACTCTTTGTGGAGAGTTCTCCTTCTGTATATGTGTTTCTCCTATATTTGCTGCAAATATTTTAAGGAAGCATCATCTTGGGTTCCTTTCACCTAGACACACTTGGGAATAAATTCTTATTTTGATAAGCAGATGTCATGTGATTCAGCTGCATACCTTCAATTATAAGTGAGAATCAGGTGTGAAAAAAATATGCCTATTTCATTCTAGAATCTTTAATTTTTTTTTCTTTGAGCTTGAAGAGAGCTTATGTCTCTCGAGTCAAGGGCTCTGTCTAAAACCTTTCCGAAATGATCTCATCCATATCCATGGATTCAAATACCATCTAGATGCTGATGACTCCCATTTTAAAATTAATGCCCCAAACGATTCCCCCACTCTCTGAATTTTCATTTGAAATTTTCCACTACACAGCTCTACCTGACTGACTTGTTCAAGGACAATTAATATTTTAACCTCATTGTATATCAAGAGTTATGCCAGTTTCTTTATAGCTTTACATATCTGACCTCACTTATTCCCGGGTTATATGCTGTTTGAGGGTAGAGGTTGTATGTTTTTTCATTGTTTTGTCTCCAGTGCTGGATACCATGTCTACTCTAAGGTTTTTGCAAACATTTGCAGAATAAGTGAATTGATCTTCACAGCAAATCTGTGAGTACCTGGAGTTAAGCCAACTATAAGGTTAAGCGCACAGTCTGCCAGACTTCCAACTCTGCTCAACACTTCTTCTGTCTCCAACTGCAAGGAGTTATTATGCAACTAAAGTTAGGCGGGAAAGTATACTTGAGAACACCATTACTTCTGACACCAACTGCAGGTTTGGATGTTTCTCAACACCAACCTCATGTGTGATAATTTACTACAGTCTCACAGAACTCAGTGAAAGCTACTGTACTCACAGATATGTTTATTAAGAGATGCTTATTATGGAGCCTAGGAAGGTTCCACATGTGAAGATTTCATTGTTTCCAGGATGCTTTACCTTCTTGCCATTGATGCACCACAATATGCACAAATGTTGCTAATCCTGGAAGCTCATGTGAGCCCTAGCTTTCAGAGTTTTAACTGGGGTTCCATTAAGTAGACATGATTGATTGATTGACATACCATGTGCTCCAAGGGGACCATACATGAGTCACCTTCTCAGCATAAACTTCAGGTTTGGTCCTAAGGTTCCAATGTGAATGACAATGACATTCGTATTGCTTGGGAAATTCCAGATGTTATAAGTAAAATTTTGATGCCATAAAAGAAGTAATACTCGACAATGAATCCTCCCAGCAAGGCAGTTTACTTCTATAGAAGGGTGGGAGGCGCAAGGACAGAACAATGATGGCTGCCGCAAACTTGGGCAAGGGGGTAAGGGGTACTTATACCTGATGGGGGTTGTCCCTACTACTGTGTCATTCCCTATTGGCTAGGGTTAGACTGCACAAGCTAGACTAATCCTGATTGGCTATTTTAAAAAGAGCAGAGGTCTGAGCTGGAGTGGCAGGGTGGGTGTTTTGGTGGGAAGGATGGTTATGGGTGTGTCAGAGCAGGTAGCCAGGGGTGATCAGGTGACTGGGGTGAGCCAGGGAGAACGGGAACAGATGTGAACTACTGATTAGAACTGGTGGAGAAAGTTGTTTATTGGAATTACAAGGAAGTTAAACTTTAAAATAGAGAATTAAAGAAGAAGAGAGCTGAACATACTAACATACTCATTCTTTGAAGAGAAACTTGGGGTTCACTATAATACCGAGGTTTATGGGTTACTTCCAAGAAGTCAAGGACAAAGGCCAGATCTCTCCCTGAGCAAGATCAAGTTCTTTACTAGATACTGATTATATCCATTTTATAGATTAAATAAAAATATTATATACAATAGTTGAGACAACCAGAATTGGGATATAGGACTGTTGTTTCTGAAGTCCATCTTCTTTTGAATATATCTGCTCTCTAAAATGCAAGTTCTTTCCCCATATTGCTAACCAGTTCCACCTCATACATTTTTTACCTTGGTTAATGCCATCAACATATTTTTAATTTCTCAATATATGAATATTTGTCTTGTCGTCCTACCTTTACCTCGCTAGGGCAATCCAATTACTTGCCAAGTCACATCAAATCAATTTGTTTCAGACATGCTTCTTCAATCTGGTTCTTTCTCTTTACTGTTTGCTGTTAATATGTCAGTCCCAATTTCATTATTTCTGACTTGAATAGTGCCACATTGCTTTAATTAATCTCTCTGCATTATCCACCCACACCCACTATTTTCCACTTCATCATCATATTGACCTACAAAAGAAGCAGAGGTGTTCATATCACTATTCTTAAATCTTTGCACTGGGGCTGGGTGTGGTGGCTTATGCCTGTAATCCCAGCACTTTGGGAGGCTGAGGCTGGCAGGTCACTTGAGGCCAGGAGTTTGAGACCAGCCTGGCCAACACGGTAAACCCTGGTCTCTACTTTCTGTTTTTTAAAAAAACTAAAATTAAATAAAAAAAGAAAAGAAAAAATTTTGCATTGGATCCCTGATGCTTGTAAACAAAATTCAAACATTTTAGTATGGCTTACTTGGTCTTTGATAATGTAAACCTAAACCAACCCCCAACCTCCTCTCCCAACACCATCCTGCGCATATTCTATGATCTCTTTAATCATCCCATAAACATAATAGGACCTATCTGAATTTCATGTTTCTATCATTAGTTTTTGCAAGAATTGTCCTTGTCTTTTTCTTCATCTATCACAATCCTTTTAATTAAGATCTAGTTTAAATGTTACCTCATTGGTGGCACTTTTACTCATTTCTCCAGAAAAAAAATATTTGCCCTTTCTTCAGTGCTTCCATTTATTGTACCCATTTTTGTAATAGTGTTCAACATATTATATTTAGATGTACTGAATATGCTTGTGTATGCTTTTTTAAATTATACATTAAGTTCTGAGATACATGTGCAGAATGTGCAGGTTTGTTACATAGGTATACACGTGCCATGGTGGTCTATTGCGCCCACCAACTTGTCATCTATATTAGGTATTTCTTCTAATGCTAGCCCTCCTCTACCCCTCAACCCTCTGACAGGTCCTGGTGTGTGATGTTCCCCTACCTGTGACATGTATTCTCATTGTTTAACTCACACTTATGAGTGAGAAAACGTGGTGTTTGGTTTTCTGTTCCTATGCTAGTTTGCTGAGAATGATGGTTTCCAGCTTCATCCATGTCCCTGCAAAGGACATGAACTCATCTTTTTTAGTGGCAGCATAGTATTCCATGGTGTATATGTGCCACATTTTCTTTATCTAGTCTATCATTGATGGGCATTTGGGTTGGTTCCAAGTCTTTGCTATTGTGAACAGTGCCACAATAAACATACGGGTGCATGTGTCTTTATAGTAGAATAATTTATAATCCTTTGGGTATATATATAATGGGATTGCTGGGTCAAATGGTATTTCTGGTTCTAGATTCTTAAGGAAATGCCACAGTATCTTCCACAATGGTTGAACTAATTTACACTCTCTCCAACAATGTAAAAGTGTTCCTATTTCTCCACATCCTCTCCAGCATCTGTTGTTTCCTGACTTTTTGATGATTGCCATTCTAACTGGTGTGAGATAGTATCTCATTGTGATTTTGATTTTGATTTCTCTAATGATCAATGATGATGAACTTTTTTTATGTTTTTTGGCCGCATAAATGTCTTCTTTTGAGAAGTGTCTGTTCATATCCTCTGCCCACTCTTTAATGTTTTTTGTTTTGTTTTGTTTCTTTCTTGTAAATTTGTTTAAGTTATTTTTAGATTCTGGATATTAGTCCTTTGTCAGATGGGTAGAGTGCAAAAATGTTCTCCCATTCTGTAGGTTGCCTGTTCACTCTGATGATAGTTTCTTTGGATGTGCAGAAGCTCTTTAATTTAATTAGATCCCATTTGTCAATTTTGGCTTTTGTTGCCATTGCTTTTGGTGTTTTAGTCATGAAGTCTTTGTCCATGCCTATGTCCTGAATGGTATTGCCTGGGTTTTCTTCTAGGGTTTTTAGGGTTTTAGATTTACATTTAAGTCTTTAATCCCTCTCGAGTTAATTTTTGTATAAAGTGTTAAGGAAGGGGTCCAGTTTCTGTTTTCCGTATATGGCTAGCCAGTTTTTCCAACACCATTTATTAAATAGGTAATCCTTTCCCCATTGCTTGTTTTTGTCAGGTTTGTCAAAGATCAGATGGTTGTAGATGTGTGGTGTTATTTCTGAGGCCTCTGTTCCATTGGTCTATATATCTGTTTTTGTATCAGTACCAGGCTGTTTTTGTTACTGTAGCCTTGTAGTATAGTTTGAAGTCAAATAGCATGATGCCTCCAGCTTTGTTCTTTTTTCTTAGGATTTCTTGGCTATCTGGGTTCTTTTTTGGTTCCATATAAAATTTAGACTAGTTTTTACTAATTCTGTGAAGAAATTCAGTGGTAGCTTGGCAGGGATAGCATTGAATCTATAAACTACTTTGGGCAGTATGGTCATTTTTAGGATATTGATTCTTCCTTTCCATGAGCATGAAATGTTTTTCCATTTGTTTGTGTCCTCTCTTATTTTCTTGAGCAGTGGTTTGTAGTTCTCCTTGAAGAGGTCCTTCACATCTCTTGTAAGTTGTATTCCTGTGTATTTTATTTTATTATAGCAATTGTGAATGAGAATTCACTCATGATTTGGCTCTCTGTCTCTTATCAGTGTATAGGAATGCTTATGATTTTTTACACTGATTTTTTTTTATCCTGAGTCTTTTCCGAAGTTGTTATCAGCTTATACTTTACACACTTTACAATGACAGAAACACTGTTTAGCAAATGTTTACAAAGTTCTTTATATTTAGTAGGTGATTATTATATATTTTCCGAATTGCATAAGCTCTTTGGATGAGGCACCATGTGATGTTTGCCATGGCTACCACATGATGTAGGCTAAATACATTTTTGCATAACAACTAACTAAGCAAATGAATAATCAATAAGTGAAGGAATGAATATCCAGTCTCTGGAAATATTATGTAATTTGCCATTGAATCATCTAGGACATTGGGTTTAATAGACTTAATTTTTTAGATTAAATAATGAAAATAGCTATCCTGAAATAAAATAAAAACAGGTTTTCAAAATTAACCTAATTCCCTAGGGATCATTCCATGAATTTTAACAATTTCAATATAATAAACAGTTATTTGGGGCATACAACATGTCTGGTACCATTTTGTAGGCACTAAGTAGTTCTCAAAGATAAATAACAGAGTCTCCCTCTAAAGAGCTCAGAGTACAACAGTGATGGGACATACAGAGGTCATGGAATGTGGAATTATACCACAAAACATGTTCTAAATAGGGTCAGGATTCAGAGTAGGAGTGATCAAATCCATTTTGAAGGTCAGCCAATGCTTTATGCCTTGGGAAGGATAAGGCCACATTGAAAAAGGCAGAGCTGAGAGAAAGAGGCAGTCTTATTGAAGATATTACCACATGGTGGAGGCAGGGAGTATCAGAGGACAGGTGGTCAGTTTAACGGTGACATTCAATGTGTATACATAAAGCAACGTTTCTCCAAGCGTAATCCAAGAGACTTCTAGGAGTCCCTGAGACCCTTCCTTTCAGAAAATTCATGAGGTAAAAATCATTCTCATAATAATTGTAAGACAATAATAGCAAAACAAAGTGTTTGCATTTTTACTGATGGTGCAAAAGCAGTGGTGAGTAAAACTGCTGGTTCATTAGTAGAAATTAATGCCACATCAACAAACTATATTCATTTGTAACTGTATGCTGCATTGTCATACACACAAAGAAACAACGAATGATTTTTTTTCAGTTTCAGTTAAGAATGTCCCTGAAGAAGCAGTTAACATTTCTAATTTTACTAAATTCTGATCCTTGAGTACCTGTTTTTTAAATAATCTTTTGACAAAATCAAAAATATGCGTAAAGTACTTTTGTATATAGAAGTAAAACTGTTATCTCAGGAAGAGTACTTGTGTGGTTGTTCAAGTTAGGAGCTGAAGTAGCTGCTTTTTTTATAGAATGTTTTTACTTGAAAAAAGTGACTGACAGACAAACTATTATTATTCAGACTTTGCCATGTCTGCTAGAGCGTTCTCAATGTTAATGAAGTGAGCATGTTACTCTAAAGAGAACAACTGACAATAAATGTTGCAAATGATAAAAACTGAGCTTTCAAACAAAATTTGGAATTTTTGAAACTTGGACCTAACATCATGAACTAGACTACTTCTTATTATTTTCTGGTCAGATTGGTGGTTATATTAATGAATGCAACTTTTTAAATGTACCATAAAATGTGCCAGCATTTGGAAGACCTTCATAACTCAAGTGAGCCAATTTTTTCCAAATGACCAATGATGTTAGAAAATTGTGCATAAATAAAATATCCAAAATGCAAAGCAGATCCACAGATTTTAACATGACAGAGTAAGAAGAGGTAATGTATAGGCATTTCTATTGCATATTGCAGCTAACCTCTAAGAAACGACTCTGTCAAGTTTTGGCATACTATCAAATGATAATATCAACTGTTTTCTGAAAAGGCTAATAAAATGTTCTGTTTTTTCCAACTGTATGTTTTATAAGACTGAATTCTCTCTATATACTTCAAACAAAATAACATATTGCAGTGGATGGAATGCATAAGCAGATAAAAGAATCTAACTGTCTTCTATTAAATCAGATATTAAAGAAATTTGCAAAATGGTAAACAATGCTATTATTCTCATTAATGTTTTAAAAATAGAGTTATTTTTATTAAAATATGTAATTTATGTTAACATATAGTATTTTATAATTTTTGATGAGTTTTAACAAAGATTTTTAAATGTTTCTATTTTAATCTCTAATATGCTAATTAGCAGATATGACACAAGCTCTATGGTACATCCTCAATGATTTTTAACAGTGTAAAGGGGTCTGAGACCAGTAACTTTGAGAAGTACTGAGATAAATAAACTCCATAAAGAAATGCCACAAACATTTTCAATTCATCCTATATAAAGAATATTTGCTGTATGCCAGGCTCCATGGCAGATGATGTGTTTATATCAGAGAGATAAAAAACAGACCCAACCTCTTCCCTCATGGAGTTAATAATCTAACAATAATATGTCACATTATTGTATATTATTATTTTAAGTGTAGAGATAATAATCTATCACAAATTTGAGTCTACAGTTATTAACTGTTGTAGTTCAAAAATTTGATTAACATGTCAAGATAAAGAAAGAGATAAGAAAAAACACTGTATAATTATTTCTAGAGATTAACAGAAAACTGAATTTTTAAAATTCATTTTGCAAGAACTCTTCAACATTACTTATTTTAAAATCTGCATTTCAATGCATTTATTTTATTTTAAGGTATAGTTATTATAAGTGACACATAGTTTCTTATTTTATGTAATATAATTAATATTTTTGATTGAAGAAATTTAAAAATATTTACTTATAGCTAATGCAATTTCTGATTAAATGGATTTTAAATTTATTATCATATAATTTCTTTTTTACTTGTTCCACCTGCTCTGCCTTCCTTTTTCTTATGTTTTGTCCCCATTGAAATTTATTATTTTCCCCTTTCTGTTAGCTTGAGTTTTATACCTTTTCCCTATCCTTTAAGGGTGATTCTATATCAGGGTTTCTCAACCTCAGCATTATTAACAATTTGAGCCAGAAAATCCTTTTTTATGTGAGGAACTTACCTGTGCATTGTAAGACTTTAGCAGCAGCAGTCACATCACCCTACTTGTGGCAATAAAAAAAATGTCTCCAGATACTGTCAAATGTCTTCTGGAGGAAATTTCTGCAGATATTGTCAAATGTCTTCTGGAGTTCAAAATTATCCTTGGTTGGGAACCATTGCTATAGACTCAGCAAATTTTAATGTAAATAAAAACTTTTTTTCTTTCTTCTGGATATGGAAAGCACTTGCAACATTTATCTTCATTTATTCCTCTACTCAACTGTTACAACATACTTGTTGCTAATTTAATTTTCTATGTATTTCAAATGCCATAAGATGTCATATTGTTTTTAATCATTAGTATTTAATTGCCCACATATTTACTATTTCATTGTTTTTCACATCTTCCTGCAGCTCTGATCTTCTTCATATGATTATTTTTACTTTGCTAGCAGAATGTTTTTATTTTCTCTGGGATCATATGCTGGTGATAAATTCCCCCTGTTTTTGTTTGTCTAAAAATTACCTTATTTTACAGTTATTTTTGAAGACTATTTCCACAGAGTATAGGCTTCTAGATTGGCAGGTTCTTGTTTTTGTTTTTGTTTTGACAGTTTGACAATTTATTTCATTGATATTCTTTATCCATTGTTTCTGTGAAAAATCAGGTATTAGTTTAATTGTTGCCCATTCAAGACATGTTTTTCCAGCTGCTTTGAAGGTTTTTTAATTTCTTTGGTTTTTAGCAGTTCAGCTGTAATGTGCCTCAGTTTGGTTTTCTTTGTATTTATCTGACTTAAGTCTCATAGTGCTTCTTGAATCTGTGGCTTGAAATCTTTTGTCAATTTGGAAAAATCACACCTACTTTCTCTTCACATATTGCTCTGACTCCATTTTCTTTCCCCCTCTCCTTCTGAAACTTCAGTTATACGTATATAGATGTTTTCACAGTATTCCTTGGTCTTTATGTTGCGTGTTTGTGCAATCATTTTGTCTCTCCTTGCTTCAGTCTATGTATTTCCATCTGAGCTACCTTCTATTTCCCTATTTCCTTTTTTTCATCTACATCTAAATTGCTGATAAATCTGTTCATTGAATTATTGATTGCAATTATTGTATCTTTTCAATCTATAATTTCCTTTTGGTACTTTTAGAAAATACTTTTGAGTTCTCTGACAAAATTCCCAATTTTATCTTATTTCTAGAGCATATTAAGCATAGTTATTTTAAACTCCATATCTGATGACTACATTTTCTGGATTATCAGTAAATCTATTTATATTGTCTAACACTTATTTTTATTATTAATCACATTTCTTGTTCTACATATGTCTATATTATCTTATTTAGGCTCCAGATGCCACCTATAAAAAATTGCCAGGATAATCTGAGGCCTTGGACAATGGTATCTCCTTTCATATTTGGGCTGAGTAATTCTTCACTGCCTTGGTAGCTTTCCAATTGCTTCAAAAAAAAATTTTGGCACAATTGTTCTTTTCAAATTATATGAGTTGACACCAATATTTTTATTTCTTTGTTTTTTGTTTGCCAATCCCTTTCACATGATATGTGGCCCAACTTTGCATTGCTGGGATGCAGCTCATGGCACGAGTGACTCATTATGCAAGTTCAAGATTATCCAAATGGGTCTTTTCCGTATTAAACAAGATTAATCCTCTAAGCATGTGTTAGGATATTGTAAAAATATCTAATTGCTGTAAAAGCTTCTAAATACTCTTAATTTCTTTATTTTTTTGGCATATCTCAAGTATTCTAGGGAACAGATTTTAGTGACACTGCTGTAGAGCACACTACACTATTCCAAGATAAAGTGAGGAAATTTTCTGGTTAAAGGAAGAGATCTAAAATAAGCAAGACTTACTTTGTCTTGAAGGAAAAAAATTATATGCTTAAAACCAAATTAACAAAATTTAAATAAATATACAGGCTAATCTTTAAAGGATTTTGCTCAAAAAAAAATTTAGCAAACATTTGCACAACTATTCCCATGTGGTACAGAGAACATTATGCCTTGAGGATTATTTAAAGCAAACTAGAGACTTCATTTGCATATGTACTAAAACCTCATTAATTCAAAATCTGATAATTTCCTGAAGTAAATTAATACTGTAAGAAGAATTACAGTATTCAAAACCACTAAAAGAACTAAAGTTTCAATAATTCTCAAATACTTTAGAAGCAGTTTTTCTCTTATATATATTAAGAATATGCTAATTACAAACTCCATGTATTTTTTTTTACAGCAATAAGTCTCACAGAAGTGGAAGCAATGTCTTGTGAGTTCTGTTGCATGTCCACAAAAAAAATTTTGTTTGAAATAAACAAAACCTTTTTTTGAAATGCTTCCACTAATTTAGCCAAAATTTCCACCTCTCAGTTACTTCAAATTCGTAGCTTTAACTAGACTATCACTATATAAAGAATAAAGCTTTTTAGCTTTTTATGGGAGTATCTGGGACATCTATTGCTTTTATTTGATCAGTGTCCATTCTGCTTTTTTTATTTTGTAATACAAACCTAATTTTTCTTAGGACTTTCTCTAAATCCAAGTTATTTACATCTGTGACTTAATCCAAGTTATTTAGGTATGTGACTGACTCCAGGGGTGAGGTACGAGTTAGAGATAGCTAATCAGAAATTCCCATCTCTCTGACTACAGTCACTAGTTCAAAGATAGGCATGTGACCCACAATGGGTCAATGAAAGATACACCCAGGACTTTTGCTGGAACTAGGAAAGAAGCTTTTTCTGCAGACATTTGCAAAGTAGAAGGTTGTAAGATTGAGGTGGTACAAGAGCAAATATCTACCACTATTGGCAAAGAACAGTTGAAAATTAAGCTAACCTGAATAAAAAGGGGAAAGGAGTGCCAAGAAAAGGAAAAGACCAGGAGCTAATGCTTACTGAAGGGCTGGATGCAACCAGATCCTGAACTAAATTTGTACTATGAGATGCTTCTTATATCTATGGGTCAATACAATACATATTACTGTCGGAACCAGTTGTTGGGTCATTCACAATTAATTTTACTGCTTATTTTGTTATGTGTAGAGGGCCACAGCAGGACTGGGAATAAAATGAAATTCAGGAAATGAAATACGTGCCAAGGAAATTATAATATTGTTGGATGGAAAGAATATTAGTTGTCAAATCCTTAAAGAACTTTATCATTTTATATTATTCTGAGTGCTCTCAGAAAAGTAAGCACTAAATATTAGTCAAAGGAAGGAATGCACATGTATGTGTATTCATGCTTTCATTTAGCAATTATTGAGGACCTATTATGTGTCTAGAACTATTCCTGGAGCTAAGAATACAGCACGGAACCAAGATAAAGTTGTCTGTTGAAAGGTTTTAAATTCTAGTTGCTATAGACTGAAAGTGTGTGTCCTTCGAAATTTCTATGTTGAAATGCTAGCCTCCATTGTGATGGTATTAGGGAGTGTGGCCTTTGGAGGATGCTTAAGTCATGAAGGTAGAGTCCTTACGTACAAGATTAGTGCCCTTATAAAAGAGATCCAGAACCATCTCGCCTATTCCACCATGTAAGGGCACAATGAGAAAATGGCCATCTATGAACCAGGAAAGAGGCCCTCACCAGTCAGTGAATCTGCCAGTGCCTTGATCTTGAACTTTCCAGCCTCCAGAATTGTGAGAAATAAATTTATCTTGTTTATAAGCCACTTCACCTATGGCTCTCTTATAGTTATACTGTTTATTTTATGTCTCCTCCAAATGTAAGCTCCTGTGCTTTGACTTTGTATGACACAGTATTGGCCAAGACCCTGGAGAATGGAAGACGGTTTATCTTTTTGGTTCACTTTGTATTGCCCATGCTAAGATGTGTGCCAACAAAGCAGTTGTATTGACAGGAAAGAGCAGTTTCAAACTGGCTGGTTGTGACAAATTTAATAAAAGGACAATTTACATACATATGGGCAATGTGAAAGATCAAGAAGTAGAGTAACTTCAATGGCTGCCCATTACTGTTCTCAAGCCTGAAAGTACAAAGGGGGAGCAAATTCCAGAACTCAGAAACAGCAGCTGTAACTGCAGAAGCCTTTTTGATAAGAGTTGTGGCCATCAGTATAATATACCCAATCCACGACAATCCGGCAGAGAGAAAGTCAGAGACCAAAACCCTCCCCTGCCTTACTTTCTTTCCTTGCTCTCTCTCACATAGGATTGGATGACCAATCCCACTGGTAATTCCATTGACCAATCCCAACTGGAAGCCCAATGTCAAGGGGAATAATTGATTTAGCCCACAGAGGTAGCCTTCTTGGAGCATAGTGCTTGGGGAGAGAAGGATGAAATGTAATTTATATCTAGTACGCTAGTACACAGATGCTTAAAATGGTTGTTGAATGAAATATATATAATAAATATGGAGAGATATAAGTAAATCATATGTATATATTATGAAATATGAACAATAAGACTTCACTACAATAACTGAGTCACTGCGAAAGAGTTCATGGATAAAGCACATTTGACTTAACTTGACATGATCAGGTCTTCAAAAAATCTTTTACAAGGAAATATATAGAAGGGTGTGCGCCAAACTGGAAAATGGCAGCAAGGTGACAAACACACATGTAAGTTTACATTGATCATGCAGTACACCTGCTTGACAGCTTATTAAGCATCTACTTCAATCATTTAAGAGTGATATGATGAATACCAAAAGTAGGGTAGTGACAGTAGGAAAGGAAAACAAGGGAATTTATGACAAGGAGACAAGGGAATAGTCAGTAAGACTGCTGGGGGCACAGGGTTGAGTCTGGGGTCTAAAGTCTCTGATTTTCCTATATCTCTTCTCCAAGGTCTTGGCCACTATTGTAGCTCATAAAATCCAATATAAAAAAAAGGACCAGATTTGTTTTGGACTCTCCAAAAAAAGAGTAGATTTGATAATAGTGGAATCTTCTACTTGTAATTTCAACTATTGTTTCCTGGGAATTTTCCAACCCTGACATATTCACTCAATGGAAGGGGAGGAAAGTATACTCTGCCATTAAGAAAGCAGAGGATCAGCTGGGCTTGTCAATAGCAAGACTTTCTGAATTATGTTATGGTTGGGAGATCAGGAATAGAAGCAGGTGCGTGTCTCAGCTGCAGCATGTCCAAAATGCCAAAAGGGAGCCAGAGGGACCTTTCTTTAAGCTCTTGCAGACAACACTAGAAGCAATAGATAACAGCTTTTTTCACCTAACAGTCATTCATGAAATTCTTTCCTTTATGTGAAACAAGTGAAAGAGTTGACAAAGAGACAAAAACAACTTATTCTAATGTTTCCTTTCTTCACAGGTTGGAGTTCAAAGACTGACCATCCAGATATGGGTCACCCACAGGGAAGAGAAGACCCAGGATAATGCAAACTATGCAACCTGTGTTCCTGGAATGAACCAATGAGAGAGATGGAAGTGACTAGAAAATAAGCATTTTAATTCAATTTAGCAAACATTTGTTAGTTCCTGATATGGTAAAAGTGCTATTCTAAATTTGGGGGATACTCAAATGAATAGAACATGGTCCTCATCCAGCTAAGGGAAGCTATAACTGTCAAAAGGTAAGTCAAACTGAGTTAAACCCTATCATGGAGGAGTAATCAGTCAGAGAAAGGATATAGCAGATATGTATGGAAAAGTCAAAGAAAGTAAAATGAGACACCATTTTAACTTGGAGACCTCATCTGTCATTTAGAAATGTCTTTGCTATTCAGGCTGTTATAAGAAAATATCATAGACTGGGTGGTTTATATAAAGCAGAAGTTTATTTCTCACAGTTCTGGAGGCTGGTAAGTCCAAGGTCAAGGCACCAGCCGATTCGATATCTGGTGAAGGCCATTTTTCCTGGTTCACAGACAGCCAACTTTTCACTATATCCTCACATGTCAGAAAGGAGTGGGGAGCTCTCTGGGGCCTTTATAAAAGGACACTAATCCCCTTCCCATCAGTTTCCCCTTCGTAATCTGATCACTCCCTGCTATGCTCTTAACCCCCAAGATGATAGAAGCTTTGGGGAGGTGATTAGGTCATAAGGGCATAGACCACATAGGTAAGATTAGTGCCCTTATGAAGGAGACTCCAGGGAACTACCTTGTTCATGGCAATCATGTGAGGATGCGGTCAGAAGATACCATTTATTCCCTTGAAAGGAACAGAACTGAGACTGACATCTGTCTTCTTACTAGCAATAGTGGAAATCAGAATTTGGTGGAAATACATGCTTAAAGTACTGAAAGAAAATAACTGCCAAGCCAGAATAATGTATTTTTTTAAGAGAAGGTAAAATGTATGCATTTCCAGACAAGCAAAACAAAGTGAGTTTGTCAACAACAGACTCACACCAAAGAAAATATGAGGGGAATCCTTCAGACGAAAGAAAAATGATCTTACATACTTTTTTTTTAATGGAAGAAAGAATGAAAAATAATAGAAAAGGTAAATATGAAATTAAGTGCAAATGAAAAGTGAATATATAAAAGTTAACAGTAATGTCTTATGGAGCTTAAAATATGTATTAAATTCAACTTTAATCATAAAACCACAGAACCGATGGGAGGTATAGGAGGTGAACTTAAAAAAAAAAAAAAAAAAAGAAACACGCAAGATATTTTGTTGCTCCTTTCATGAAGTGGTAGAATCTCAGCTAGCTATCTGACTTCCTGTGACAGTAGAATGCGGAGGAAGTAACTTTGTACCAGTTGAGTCCAGGCCTCAGAAGGCTTCTAAATGTTCCCCTTCACTCTCTTGTAACATTCTCTATGCAATGTGTGGAAGCTCAGACTGGACTACTGAATAATGAGAAACTACATGGAGCCAGAGTTCTAGCTAACACCCAGCACTGAGTTACTAGACATTTGAATGAGATCAACTTAGACGTTGTATCTGAGACTCAGCTGAGTCACTAGAGGCCTCCTGCCTTCATATGAATCAGCACAGGAAAGACAGCAGAAGATCCACCCAGCTGAACCCAGCTCAAATTGCAGAATTGTGGACAATAAATCATAGTTATTTTAAGGCATTAAATGTTAGGGTTGTTTGCTATGCTCAACAGATAACCAAGCTAGTGTATTGCATGATCAGTTAGATTTTAGCAACAGTTCGACACCTAAAAATTTAGAGATTTTGTCAAATGTGATCATCTTAGCATTTACTTAATAGTTTAAGACTTTTTCACATCTTTAATAACATTCTTCCAGCTATTGAATGTTAGGGCTGTTTATTATGCATCAATAGATAACCAAACTAATGTATCACATGATCAATTAGATTTAGCAACAGTGTAATCCCTAAAAATTTAGAGGTTTGTCAAATATGATAATCTTAGCATTTATTTAACATTTTGAGGCTTTTTCACATCTTTAGTAACATTATTCAAGAGGGTTGAGGATAATTAGAACTTTTTCAGCCTTTACTAGGAGCTAATTTCTAAACTAATGTTTACTCTTTAAAAATAAGTTTAAAAGCAACATTACACTATATTCTGCCCATAGAGTAGAGATGTATGCAAAGCCTTGCGTGTTTTAAAGACAACTTTACAGCCAAATCAAAATTTAAAACACCACAATACCAAGGTGAAGAAAAGGTAGTTATTTATTCCCTTTTCTTGATCTTCCTCATGAATCTCGCTTCAATAGTAGTAGGATATAAAACTTTAATTTTCATTCAATCAGAGCATAATGGAATAATTTAAAGTCACTTTAGGCACTTCAGTGTCTTTAAAAAAATGACTCAATGTTTTTTTCAGACTAACCCCTCTTCTAGCTATTTGCAGCTGCTTCAAGGTGACATTTGTACATAACCCAGTCTTTAAAAAATCCCATTCTAATTTTTCTAATTAAAACAAAAAAAATGGGAGACCCCTGGTGTCTTCCTGATCTCTAGTTGTGCTGCTGAGGTGTGCATGTTCTGATGCTCCCTGTAGGTACACTGCTACCATATGTAGTTTGTATAATTCCTGGCCATGCTTATTCAGCTGACTAGGTTCTGGTAGTCTCTGCTGCAGATTTAGTCTTATTTTCATTCTCACTGGTGCCCCAACAGACCAATGTCAACCTAAGACTCAGGTAGTCTCTCTGCAGTTTTGGCTTTGATTAAAGGGTCACCCCATTTAGTGAGTTTGACCCAGCCAAGCTCTAATCAGCCTTCAAATGAGCCTTGGGGGAACATCAGAGTTTCTTCCACAATTCGAGGACACTGAGTTAGTCTCTCACTCCGTCTCACCATGCAGTTTCCTCAGATTATTGCAGGGGGGATCTTAAGATTCATCTCCCAAAGATAATAGCAGGACAAATTTCCACTGCTATTAGCTTTCCCGTATCTTTTCTAACTTATCTCCCCACCTCAGATTTCAGTCCTAAAAGGGAGACTGAGACACAACTGGCTCAACTCTACTTTCAGTTTTATCTCCTTTATCTCTTCCTGTTCACCCAGGAAGACGAGACTCAAGTTTTCCTCTTCTTTCTGTATGAGCAGAGGAGCTCCCTACACTGTAACTTCTCAGTCCTCCTCCTCCTCTTTTCCAAAGACAAAATTGTTAGACAAAATGTAGGGATAGAAAAACTGGCATGATTAGGGAACAAAATTGCGAGAACACTTGAAAGCATGTTCCTCACATTTACATTTCAATAAGGACGTATTGGTCAAGCCTGTTTGCTAAGAGTTCCAGATTTCAGAGCCAAATAACTGTTAAATAAAATTCATAGAAAGCCATTGATTTGGACAGAGCCCCTCAGTAGGCCTCAACAAACCAAACCAAAATGGAGTCACTCATGCTAAAATAGAACATTACCAAGCCGAAATTAAACTGTTTATCTGACCTTCTGAGCAATCAGGAGGAAGAGAAATAATAGCCAAGTTCCAAAACAAGCCAGTTTTATCTGGCATAATAAGGCACTTTCTCTGCTTTAACCTTTACAATGAAAGTAACTTTGAAATAACCAAACTGCTTTTTGCTCTTTTTTTTTTCCTGTCTATAAATACTAGCCACGTTACAGAGTAGAGTTCTCCAACCTCTTCTGATCCTGAGGGCTTCTTAATTCACAGTCCTTTTCACAAATAAACTCTGTTGAATTTATTTTTTTATTTTTAATTTTTTGTCCACAACCTAGGGTTAAATCTCTCTGATCTTATTGTTAGCTGTGTGACTCTGGGCAAATTCCTAAACTCTATACATCTCGGTTTCCTCATCTGCAAAATGGAGACAATTATAGTATCTAACTTATGGGGATGTCGTAAGCATTGAATGAATTAGTGTAGGTAAAGTATTTGGAAATGAGTCGAACACTGTTTAATCTCTCCTTAATTGCTATATAATGTGGACTGTGAGTATGTGTAATCTCAGAGATTTGCCTCTAAATTAAAACAAAAGAGTGATTCAATAGTTTGAAGTAACAAATAATATTTCAGGCACTATTTCTGCCATTGGGCTCTACAAGTTGTTATTGGAGCTTAAGAGAGTCTGAGTTATTTGTTTCTCAGGGTTTTTTTTTTTTTTTTTTCCAGGTTTTGACCTTCCAGTTCACTGGGGCTTGAAATGAATCTGCGGTAAGCTTTGTTATTTGCTCTGACTCAGTGTGGGATAATTGTTATTTAAATAGGACTGTAGGTGTGTGCTGGAAGATGTTAGGTGAAGCACTGAGGAAGCAAAAGAGAATAAATAACCCTGCCCTTGAATTGTTTACTGTTCTATTATGGAAAACATGGAAAGAGCAGACTAGAAGTGAGTCAGTTCCAAGAGGTAAGTGGCCATTTACAATTTCACTGAGCAGATGCGCTTCCATCCAAAAGGATATTCGCCAATTAAACCTGAGACTAAGTGACGGTATATTGGGTTTTCTACTCCCTATTGCCTCCATCTAAATAAACAAAGCAGAACTCAACTATGTGATATCCCAGTGTAGAAAAATGTAAGATGGATCTCTAGGTACCTAACTTAATTACAGAACCAGGGAGTGATGTAGAAAGGCCCTGGAGAGAAATAATCTCAGAGCTAATAAAAGATGTGTGCTGCATGAGACACCTCTGTTGAATAGGAGTAATCACTGTAACCCAGCGTGGCACCAGGCATTCAAGCACATCTGCCTTGGCTCTTTGTGGCGATTGCTCAACTGGGTGAATTAAACAAGCACCTTTGCAGGATCCTTTCTGCCTTTCAGCATCATGCTCTGCAGAGCTACTCTCCAGAATGACCAGCTCTATAGGATTTTATAAAGAGAAGATTTAAAGGATAAAAAGGAGAGAATACTTTATCTTCCAATTTTGGTAAGCTTGGGTCCAGTGCTTCATAAAAAAATAAAAATAAATCATTAGGCTCTTTTTCAATGCCATCAATATGCCTTTTCTTTTATTATAGTAAATATTTCTGGGTCAATATTGTGCCCAGGAATGAGATAAAATAAAACAAAACAAAATCCAAAAAATTATATAACAGTGCATCAACCTAGGACACAGCACCATAAATATCTTCATTTTACAGATGATGAATCTTAGGTGAAAAAGAGGCTGTTGGAAAATCAACAGCCTATATTTAAATTAGTTATATGTGATTTTTTTTTCTCATTAAAATTCAACATTATTTCATCATGGTTAACATAAAATAGAGGAGAAATATTCAGGCAGCAAAATTAGTCATTGAATCGTACACGCTAACATCTCCTTCTGTGATTTCATTTTTACCATAGTGTTTCTGAAAGATGCTTGCCTTTTCTGGAAAGTTATTTTCAGTGTATGTTGATTTAAGTTGTTTACAATTCTGATTACTTGTTAAGACATCTTTTAAAAGTAGGTTTGTTTATACAGGTCATTGCACAACTGAGATAAGAAAGGAAAATGGTCTGCTAGTGTGTCATAACAATAAAGGAAGATGTAAATTAGATGTGTAGCAAAATGCTTAGAAATTGAGTTGAAAAAAATCAGTTCAATTCACTTGCCTATTAATAAAAGGAAATCGTTTTTGAAAACGAATAGCTTGGAGTCATAGAAAATACAGAAAAAGTTGGTATTTGCTTTGATTTTTCTTATGAAGCAATAACCATATGTGCAGCCAAGAGAAAGAACTATAAAAATATAGAAAATTAAAAAAAAAAAAGCTTGATTTACTTAAGGGGAAATTCATCCTGATTCAGGGAAAAGAGGCAAGACGTGATGAACAGGCTGAATGAAGAATCATTAGTTTTGTAAGCAATGATTAGAAATGCTGGAAGCGCTATCTATCTTCATCACAAAAAAATTGGAATAAGCACTGCTTTCAGTAAAGATTCGGGGTTTCTCTTCCTAGTGGGCATATTTCCAGGAGAACTGAAGCTCTTTCTAAATAAGATGGAATCAGTGCTAAGTCAGATGTAGGAGAAGTTGACATATGAAAAAGATTTTACAATCCCACTATCAAAAAATTGATTCAGAATGTTTGCTTCCATTGAACTTACATTTTCATTCCTCATAGAATTCCTTTATATGTTACTCATACCATTCACTTCCTGGAATACCTATCTTCCTAAATTCAACTAAATTGAAAGTTACATTTTTGAGTAGTTTTTATGTTTTTATGTTCTAGACACCCATATTATAAAGAGGGAATATAAAAATTAATATCTTATTTCCAGCCTCCAGTATACTTTTCCCATGTTGAACTTCACATCTTCCTTAAATCCCATCTCAATTTCAACCTCTTTTATCAAGCTTTGTTAAGTATTCTGTCACGAACTTCCCATTTGAAATCCCATTGGACCATATAGTTTAGCACTTAGATTTTCTGTGATTGTTTTTTCCCCCACAACCATATGATTACTCATTTATTCAGTACATAGTGATCATCTAATATATGCTATCATGTTTAACTGGGGATGCAACAGTGAAAAAGACAGACAAGGATTCTGCTATCAAGGTGTTTGCATTCTAGTACAGGAAGGCAGATAATGAGAAAAGAACGAGAAAACAAGAACTAGTGATAGGAACTGTGAAACAAAGTCATGTGATTGAGAGTGGTGAGAAAGGGAGCTATTTTAAGTAAAGATAGTTAACACTCTCTCATGTGGCACTTCTTATAAGTCAGACACAATTGTTGTTTTATAAGGGCACTTACTGTTCTTTGAGAAAGGCCCACTCTAATCCAGAATGATGCCATCTTGAGATTTCTGATGTGATTACATTTACAAAGACTCCTTTTCCCAAATAAGTCACATTCATAGGTTGCAGGCAGACAGTGTCTTTTGTTGGGGCCCATCATGCAAGTCACTACAAGTCTGAAACCAAGCTTCCAAAGTAGGTATAATTGTCATCCTCTTATAGGTGAATATGCCCAAGCACAAAAAGAGTAAGTAATTGTTGTGGGCACATACCTAGTATGCAGTGCAGTTGGAATTTAAACTGAGAAACTGGCTGAGCATGGTGGCTGACACTTGTAATCCACTTTGGGAGGCCAAGGCAGGTGGATCACCTGAGGTCAGGAGTTCGAGACCAACCTGGCCAACATGGCAAAACCCTGTCTGTGCTAAAAGTACAAAAATTAGCTGGGCATGGTGGCACCTGTAATCCCAGCTATTCAGGAAGCTGAGGCAGGACAATCACTTGAACCTGGGAGGCAGAGGTTGCAGTGAGCTGAGATCGCGCCGTTGCACCCCAACCTGGGCAACAAAAGTGAAGCTCTGTCTCAAAATAAAATAAAATAAAAATAAAAAATAAACTGAGATACTGGCTTCATGGCCAATGTGCATAACCACCATTCTATATGGTGTCAGATCAAGGCTCTCAAGAAAGAGTTTGAGACCCAAATGATGGAAGAGACTCTCCTGGTAGGAGGAACTATAACTGCAAGTATATTTGTTCTGTCTTCTCAATCAGATGGCATTAAAGTTCTAAAACATGGTTTCAATTTTCTAGTCAGCCCTAACATCAAGAATTGGAGGTCTGTGCCCCTCTCCTTCAGTCTTGGAGAGCTTATAAGTGCAGTCATCTAATGTAGTTCAGTGGAAGTGACGTTGGCTATCATGCTGTGAGGAAGCTATACCACGCAGAGAGACCATGTGTGCACATTATAGTCGGCAACAGTAGTCTGCAAGTCCTCCCAAGCCAGGTGCCAGACACATGAGTAAATAAGCCTTCAGCTGATTTCAGTCTTTAGCTGTGGGGTCATCTCCAGCTTATGCCTCTTTCCAGAAAGGCCAAGATATTATGCAGCAGAGACAAGCCACAATGTGGTATCATGTCAAAATTTTTGTTCCATGGAATTTGTGAGTAAAATAAAATGCTTGTTGTTTTATGGCACTAAATTTGGGGTAGTTTGCTATATAGCAAGTAGTTAGCAGAATAGCCATGCCTAAATCACATCCCACAGGGCTACAGACAAATAGATATAGTGGAGGAAAAAGAGAAAAACAGGTATTTATCAGCAGTTTCTCAGGAGACTGGAAGAAATGTTTTAGCTATTTTAAGCAGGAAGAGAATTAAGATTAGTAAATTAAATGTTTACAAACTTTTGGAAGGACAGGAGAAAAGAGGTCAAGAAACTGCTGATATCCAGGAACTCAGAAAGGAAAGAAAATCAGGGATGTTGACACGGAGGGACTTCTGTGCCTGCAGCACAGAAGCAGGTGTTTTGCAGGGGTTAGCCAGGAAGCTACTGCAAATTTCATGTCCGCTGTCTGCCCATGTGTCTGGCAGGAACTGGTGCCAGAGAATAATGGTTTATCTTTCCCTTTCACCTCCCAACTCTTGGATGAGTGCCAGTCATTAGACAAACGTATTTTGTAAAGCAGATCCCACATATGGGAGGGCTTCAGTGGGCAGGATGGAGCTGAGATTCTACAATGTCTGGCATCATCTACACCTTTGGATACTCAGCATCCATAAATAAAATTACACAGATGTTTAAATTTCAGAACAACAGGACAACAACATCATTCTGCTAAATCTGATCTAACTATTTCTCATACAAATAATGCCATACTCATTCTCTCCTAACGTGAGGAAACCCAGGCTTTATCAGTATCTGTATCTACCTCTGAATGAATTTCATTTATTTTGTAATTCAGTTACAAATTGTAGTTCAGTTAAATTCCCCTTTTGTAGTTTATTGACTAAGTTATAAGGTATCTACCACCAACACCTTTAACATAAGGAAGAGGAGAAAAAAGAATTTGGTAAATGTATTTGTAACAGTACAAGAAAGAAAATGTGCATAGCTATTGTGGTCCTCAATTCTATAACTGGTTGTTCCATGTTCTCTATGCTCTCAGCCAAAACTTCAACAGATAATGGCTCTTTACTTGAAATAACAGCCCAAACCTCTATTTCTGAGGGTCTGAAACATTAGTGGTCTTAATCGCAGAGTTGCTTTAGTCTTCCATCAACTTTGGCCTCTAGATATTGAAGTACTAAGAAGGGTCTTATAAATTCCTAGATTCCAATAAATTCCTATTGTGTAGCAGCATCCTCATTTGTCCTTGATAAGCAGAAACAATTACCCCAGAAAATAAAGTATCTTCCTTTCCTAACCGTTATTTCACTGGTATGAAGAACCCAAATCACTAGCTGACATACACAACTTTTAGTCAATATGAGCTTTGTGGTTTACCCAGTGTACAATTTTTGCTTTAGGAACAAAGACTTCAAAACCAGTAGATCCAAGAATTGTAGGGATGAGAAGCACAACTTTATAAATAGACCATTAGGGACGATAAAGAGAAACAGCCAATTTTTTTCTGCCTTTTTAGTTCCAAGACCTATATATTCTGGCTATAGGTGATCTATAAATTGATCAGAAGCTATAAAAATACATCTCACTGAGAAGGGCAGCTATCCAAGTATGCAAGGTGTTGTTAGACATCGTAATAATCTACTGATCAATCTGCTGAGTCGCTTCTGGGTGATTGGGTGAATTACTACATTCAAGAATGTCAGTCAGTTCCAAAAGTGTGAGCCCATGCCTCATTTCTTAAGCTGTAAGGCAAAAGCAATGCTGTGTGGGATATTGTGATATCAAATGAGGCATTTGGGATATCCATGGGTGGGAGGGTAAGAGCACTGTGGGCAGGGAAAGCAGATCTATTCAGAATGTCTTTTCCAGTGAAAATGAAGGATGCCATCCTGGTGGTTGGCTATTACTCGGGGAATCATTTTATACTAGGGACTCAGCATGATCCTCCACTGTTTGCAGGCAGGTAACTTAGGAGCCGTCACAAATGGGATAGTTCTTAGTAGGGAAAGTCCTTGTTCTTAAGGCCATGTACAACCCCCATTTTTGCTGCTATAACAACTTTGTTCATTAGCCTGTTGAGCAAGTGTATCACACCCACACATTTTTCCCTGAATTACTTGTTACTCTACTACAAATACAGTCTTTCCAAGTCTCTGATAATCTAAGCAAACCATTATTTGCTGCCCTGGAGTTAGTGTAGTCAATCATTATTTTGGTCATCTCTCCTTCCAGGCATGTTGAAGAACTGCATGCACTGTTTCAAGCTCTGACCCCTGTCCATGAGGCCCACATCAGAATTTGCTATAGTGATTCCAGCACATCATGCAGACACATATGTGAAAAAACAATGCTGATAATATTCTTCCTTCTAGTATCCTGGATAAATTGTGAGAAATAAACCTCATGGTGGTCCTTCAGAATAAGTAATGCTGGATGCTATAAGGATCAACTCCAAACCCTCATTGGCTTTGCACAATGAAAGCTTATTACTCACTCCAGAGTCCAATAATATTGGTGTATGTTTGTGTGTGTGTGTGTGTGTGTGTGCGCGCGCGCGCATGCACGTATGATTGTGTGTGTTGGTAAGAGGGTAGGTTATGCTCCATGCAATCAGGGACACAAAACTTTCTATTCTGTGGCACTGACATCTTCTACATGTGACCCCTAAAGTATTCATGGAACAAAAAGAGAGTTTTCATGATGATTTTTATGGAGGACTACAGAATTTTTATGAGATTATTGCATGTGGGAGATTCTTATAGGTCTGTGGTAATTGAAAACAGTAGCTGCAATAATCTCCTGTATCCCTATGAACTTCCCTTTGCAATGTGATTTTGAAGTTTTTCCCCATCAAAACTTAAGAGTTTCATTCTCTTATCCTCTGAATCTTAATTTGGTTATGTGATCTCCTTTGGTCATTGGGTTATTACAAATGTGATGCAAACAGAAGATTGAAAAGTGCTTATACATTGGGGCTTGCTCTCTCTTATGATTGGAAACGTCAAACCACTATGTGAAGAAACTCATGTTAGCTAACTAGAGCAACTATATGGAGAGAGTCACAATCATCCCATCTGTCCTAGCTGAAGCCTAAACACATAAGTAATGACATCCTAGTCTCCATAACCTTACTCTAGTTACAAATTTACCTCAAGAGATCATTCAGCTGACTCAGATCTGAAGATCTGGGCAGACTTGATGAATCACGAGCAAATCCAATGATTGTGTCACTTGAAACCATAAAGTTTGGGGTAGTTTGTTATACACTGAAAGCTAACTGATACAGGGCCAGAATGGGAAGAGGCTTATATCACCTCTTCCCACATTTCATTAATCAGAATTCAGTTATATGTCCCAACCTGTTTGCAAGAGAGCTGAGTGATGTAATTTAACAATAAGGTCAGGAAGAACAAGACAGAGTTGATAAACACAGGGCAACTTTTCTCCACATTTGTGTCCTTTTAGTCACCAGTTATTTGGTAAACTCTTCCTTTTACACATAAAACATATATGTAAGTTCCCTAAAGAAGCAACCTTAAATGCCACTTAAGCTCTGCAACTATCTCAGTACCTAAGATCTCTGGGTGATGTACAGTTATGTTAATCACATTCAGATATATCTTGCTTTGTTTTAGTAACCTATGAATCAAAAAGAGTTATCTTCCCTGCACCCTTCACAGGCATACTCAGAATACGGTGGTGGAAAAGGCACAGATGATTGTAGTAACCTGGTGGACCTGTCTTGTACCAGCTCAGAGTGTGAGAACCAATCGTGTACACATTTTCCCAACTCCATATTCAATGGCATCATTCAGTAACTTGAAATCAGCAACAGGAGGGTATAGATTACAGAAAATGGCAAGAGCTACAACAGGGCTTTTATTTAAATTAGAGATCGCATTTTCCAGAATGCTACATTGATGATGGTAATTAACACTCTCATGCAGAAGAAAGAAAAATGACAGAAGCTAGGCAGTCCACACAAATGACTAAATATTTTGGCATAGGCATTGTGATGTCCCTCTGTCATGTAAGTAGGGAAATTTTGTTGGTTAGGTCACGATTGTTTTCTGAAACTAACTTATTCTATTTTGCTCAATATCTCTGCCTTCCTAGAGATTCTTCCTTGTTTTTTATTCCCCTTAGTCACATATTAAGTGTGTGCAATGGTTTCAATATTTGTTTCTTTCAAAACTTACATTGAAGTTTAATTGCCTTTATAACAGTATTACGAAGGTGGTGATTAGACTCCATGAGGACTCTACCCTACAAGTTTATCCCCCTCCTACTCTCACCATCTTGCCTTCTGTCATGTGATGACACAGCAGGAAGTCCCTTCCCAGATACCAGCACCTTGATATTGGGCTTACCAGCCTCCAGAACCATGAGTGAATACATTTATCTTTATTATAAATCACACTGTGTGTGGCATTCTGTTTTTTGTCATCCAAAAAATGGATGACAGTGAGCATTATAAGGTATGTTTTTCTTGGGGTCTGCACAACTTTCTCAGCCTGCTTACTCCTGGAACAAACAAGGTATCCCAAAACTTGTTTTATAACTCAAATGAAGACATTTTTAGTCCAGGCTGGTGGAGGCTTTTGGAAATACAATTTATTCAAAACCTTAATATACTTCCCATGTATTTGCTTCCAATCAGTTTCATGTGCTAATAAAACCAAAATCATTTTTCTAAACATAGCTCTCAAATATGTTTTATTTGCCTTTTCATTTTCTACTTCTTTCTTAATAGAATGGCTTCTACCTTGAAAGTGTCAGGTTAAAATGGGCCATAACTTTAACCTGCTCTTTGCCCCAGGACTTGGTCCTCATAAAATTTTATTACTAGAATTATTTATCTATTGTGTCTTCTGTATGCGGTATAGAAGCAACTGGTTTTTCCAATTCTTCATGACTTTGCATTTCTGGATTCATTTTACACTCTCATTTCTGCTGGCAAGCTAGCCGATTCTCATCTTTAATAACTCGCACACTTACAAGCTCTTCTCTAATACTGTTCATGGCACTGTTGGAATAGAAGGCATATTGTCTGTCTTCCAACTTGTTGTACAAAACAGTTTGTTTTGCCACTGTGTGACATGAGCCATCATCCTACCTGTGCTATAAGTTTCTTTGTCACTTGCTGCCTGTCCACCAAATCAAAGACATTTATTTCAAGTATTCATTATGGCATCACTCTATTTCTAGAATCTATTTCTCTAGTCAGGGAAAAGAATATTACCTGGTAAAATAGCTAAAGCCAAAACTTCAGTGACTTAACTCTGTAAAAGTTTGTTATTTAATCATTTGCTGTCCCATGAAGTTGGAGTTGAAGGACCTTGCTTCATAACACTATTTAGAGACTCAAGATCTTTTCATTTCATTGTGCTACTGTTCAACTTATCAGCAACCAGGTTTACCATGAGGGGATAATGAGAATGGAGAATTGCATGTGACAGATTTTTGTGGACCAGCCTGGAAGTAGGATATATCACTGCTGCTCCAATCTCCTGGCCAAAATTCAGTCACAGAGCCACACCTAATGGAAGGAGGCTGACAAGTCTAGTTTATCTGTTTGCCCAGGAGGAAAATAAAATAGGTGCAGTGAACACACAACATTGTCTCTGGTTCAAAGTCAAACAATTGGTTCAGTCTCAGCTTAGAAGCTCTGCAGCTCTTTGTAGGTGTTTCTCCATTTGTTAAAGAGTGATACTTAAACAACAAAATTTCTTTCTTATTGCTAAAGCTTGAATGTTTGTTTTCTCTAAAACTCATGTTGAAACAATCTACAAAGTGGAAATATTGAGAGGTAGGGCTTTTAAGAGATGACTAGGTCATGAGGCTCTGCCCTCATGAATGGATTTATCTATGCATGGCTTAATGGCTTAATGGGTTATGATGGGAGACGAACTGGTGGCTTTATAGGAAACGAGAGACCAGAACTATCATGTTAGCATTTTCAGCCCTCTCACCATGTCATGCCCTGTGCCACCTTGGGACTCTGCAGAGAATCCCCACAACAAGAAGGCTCTCACAAGATGCAGCCTGATGACGCTGGACTTCTCAGCCTCCTAACTATAAGAAATAAATTCCTTTTCTTTATAAATTACCCAGTTTCATGTATTCTGTTCTATGCAACAGAAAATGGACTAATACACTCATGGATATTTCTCAACCCAAACTATTAATCAAATATGTATAAAATGAAAATATTTTCAGAATAGTAAAAGGTGGTAGAGATCAGTTTTCCTTTTGTTCCTTGCAGATAAGAAGGGATATGTGACTAACTGGTCAATGGAATAGGAGAAGTAAAGTCTGTCAGTTCTGAATGGAAACAATGAAGACTCTCCTGCACCTTAACCCCTCAATTCCTTTGACCTTAGGATCCGCTGATTTTGTCAATAAAAGTTAGGGGCATGTCCAGCATCTTGGGTCCCTAAAAATATTATACATTAATATGAGGAATGGAGCCTGTATTAGTCTGTTTTCACACTGGTGATAAAGACAAACCAGAGACTGGGCAATTTACGAAGAAAGAGGTTTATTAGACTTACGATTCCACTTGGCTGGGGATGTCTCACAATCATGGTGGAAGGTGAAAGGCATGTGGCAGTAGACAAGAGAAGAGAGCTTGTGCAGGGAGACTCCCATTTTTAAAACTATCAGATCTCATGAGACTTATTCACTCTCAGGAGAACAACATGGGAAAGACCTATCCCATGATTCAATTACTTCCCACCCTGTCCCTTCCACAACATGTGGGAATTCAAGATGAGATTTGGGTGGATACACAGCCAAATCATATCATGCCATCCATGGCTCCTCCCAAAATTCATATCCTCACATTTCAAAACCAATCATCCCTTCCCAAGAGTCCCCCAATGTCTTAATTCATTTCAGCATCAACTCAAAAGTCCACAGTCCAAAGTCTCATCTGAGACAAGGCAAGCCCCTTCCACCTATGAATCTGTAAAATCAAAAGCAAGTTAGTTATTTTCTAGATACAATAGGGATACAGGCATTGGGTAAATATAGCCATTCCAAATGGGAGAAATTGGCCAAAACAAATGAGCTACAGGCCCATGCAAGTCTGCAAGTCTGAAATCCAGCAGGGCAGTCAAATTTTAAAGCTCCAAAATGATTTCCTTTGACTCCATGTCTCACATCTGAGTCATGCTGATGCAAGAGGTAGGTTCCCATGGTCTAGGGCAGCTCCACCTCTATGGCTTTTCAGGGTACAGCCTCCTTCCTGGATGCTTTCACAGGCTGGCATTGAGTATCTGCAGCTTTTCCAGGCACATGGTGCAAGCTATAGGTGGATCTACCATTCTGGGGTCTGGAAGATGGTGGCCCTCTTCTCACAGATCCACTAGGTGGATTCCAGTAGGTACTCTGTGTGGGGGCTCTGACCCCACATTTCCCTTCTGCACAGCCCTAGCAGAGGTTTTCCATAAGGGCCCTGCCCTGCAGCAAACATGCCTGGGTATCCAAGCATTTCCATACATCCTCTGAAATCTTAGCGGAGGTTCCCAAATCTCAATTCTTGATTTCTGTGCACTGCAGGCTCACCACCACATGGAAACTGCCAAGGCTTGGAGCTTGCACCCTCTGAAGCTGCAGCTTGAGTTCTGTGTTGGTCTATTTCAGCCACAGCTGGAGCGGTTGGAACACAGGACATCAAGTCCCTAGGCTGTACACAGCAGACTAACCTCCAGCCTGGCCCATGAAATCATTTTTTCTTCCTAGGCCTCAAGGTCTGTGATGGGAGGGGCTGCCATGAAGGTCTCTGACATGCCCTAGAGACATTTTCCTTATCGTCTTGAGAATTAACATCCTGCTCTTTGTAACTTAAGCAAATTTCTGCAGCTGGCTTGAATTTCTCCTCAGAAAAGGAGGTTTTCTTTTCTAGTGCATTGACAGGCTGCAAATTTTCTAAAGTTTTATGCTCTGCTTCCCTTTTAAAACTGAATGTCTTTAACAGCACCAAAGTCACCTCTTGAATGCTTTGCTGCTTAGACATGTCTTCTGCCAGACACCCTAAATCATCTCTCTCAAGTTCAAAGTTCCACAGATTCCTAGGGCAGGGGCAAAATACCACCAGTCTCTGCTAAAACATAACTAGAGTCACCTTTACTCCAGTTCTCAGCAAGTTCCTCATCTCCATCTGAGACCACCTCAGCCTGAATGTTATTGTCCATATTGGTATCAGCCTTTTGGGTGAAGCCATTCAACAAGCCTCTAGGAAATTCCAAACTTTCCCACACTTTCCTGTCTTCTTCTGAGCCCTCCAAACTGTTCCAACCTCTTCTTTTACCCAGTGCTAAAGCTGCTTCCACATATTCAGTTATCTTTTCAGCAGCACCCCCACTCTACTGATACCAATTTATCGTATTAGTCTATTTTCATGTTGCTGATAAAGACATACCTAAAACTGGGCAATTTGCAAAAGAAAGAGGTTTATTGGACTTATATTTTCTCGTGGCTGGGGAAGCCTCACAATCATGGTGGAAGGTGAAAAGCACATCTCACATGGCTGCAAACAAGAGTGGAGAGCCTGTTCAAGCACTGTGCTAGCCCACACTGAACACGCACCATGAACAAGAAACAGACATGTGTTGAGTTAAGCAACTAAGATTTGACAGTTAATTTGTTTACAAAACCCGGTGGTTCTCAATTAATGCTGCCATTGCTCCCCAGGGAACATTCACCAATGTCTGGAAATGTTTTTGGTTACCACAACTGAAGGGATGCTACTGGCATCCAGCAGGTAGAGGCTGGAAGGTGACACTAAATATCCTACAATGCACAGGACAGATCTCACAACAAAGAATTATCTGGCCCCAATGTCAATAGTGCTGAGTTTGAGAAACCATGATAGCCTATCCTGTCCAACAATATCTCAAAATGTTTTCTGCAGTCCTTTTGGAAAGCTGCTGAAGATGCTCTGCTACAAAGATGCTTTCTCTAAATCAGAAAGTAGGATTCAGAAACCAACAGAATCCTCTCAGAAGAGAGAGAGTTCTCAGGTGAAAGTGATGGGGCTTCCACAGAGGCAGTGGGCCTACAGATCAACTGGCTGAGAGTGGAGAAAAGGACAAAGGATTGTGGGAATGAGTCCCTCTGGAAAAAACATCATCCTATGCTGCTTCATGTGTGTGAGTATATTAATAACAACGTTTAAGATCTGTTCAAAAGTTTTTGAATTAATGGTATAGATAGAGAAAACTTAGTATGAAAAACAAGCCAATTATCTACTCCAATCAGAGTTGCACAAGAAAAATGATACATGGTAACATGCATAATATAATACATAGTAAAATCATGGGTTACATTTAAATTTTATAATACTAAAACAAATATATTGATATAACCAGAAGGATAACCAGAAGGTATAATAGACCTGTATTGACAGGATAGGGAGAAGGGAAGTGTGTACATGACTGTGTCTATGTGTCGGGGGGTGGAGGGCAGAGGGAAGGTGTTAAAGGGTTAAATCCTCCACTTCTCTCATAAGAAGTCAATGAATAAAACTAAAAATGAAAAAAATCATGAAACAGTAATGTAAGCATATTACTTAGATATATGAGGGTGCATGCCAAAAGAAGCAGCTAAAAATAAGTTAAAACTGATTGCTTTTGAAGAGGTGGAAATTGAAAGGAGGAAGTAATTTTGTAAGGATACTTGTGTTTTATTATAAGCCTAACAGGACCACTTAACTTTTTAAACCATGAACATACATTACTTTAGGCAAAAGCAAAATAGTTTTTACAAAATGAGAGTGAAATAAATCAATTTGCAGGCATTAAAATGACATAGCCCATTGGAAAATCTTTTGTAATGTGTAAATTTCTGTGTGAATGCTAGTCATGATAACCATTACAGTGGATGCTGAAACTGTTAATAATTGATGCCAGGCCTCAGCATGGGTGCTGTCACATATTTGCTCACCAGCTGGTCATCTGTAGCAATCAGCATGCAGGGACCAAGTACCAACGTTGTTACCCAATTCCTTGTCAAGAAAGGAGAAGACATAGTTCCTGCTAATCCTTCCATAAACCTTCCCTTACTGTCTATCATGCAGGAGGCATAAAGCCTATCCTTAGCATAGTGGCAGGGATGAACGTCCCTGACCACAAGATCTGACCTGTGAGTTCAGAGACTTCTTGGCCAAGATGTGTGCTAAGTTGGGCCCACTTCCTAAACTTCTTTTGTTGGGAGCCTGACATAATTTATACAGACAGGGTATTACTAGATTTCCCTCCTATCATCCCAAGCTTCCTGCCAACCTTCCACCTTTCTAACATCTGAATTAATGGCTTGTTTTGTTTATAGAGTTGTCCCTTGGTATCTGTTAGAAACTGCTTCCAGGACCCCCATGGATACCAAAATCTGTGGATGCTCAAGTCCCTGATATCAAATGATATAGTATTGGCATTTAACCTAGGCATTTCCTCCCATATACTTTAAATCACCTCTAGATTACCTGTAATACTTCATACACTGTAAATGTCATATTAATAATTGTCATACTTTATTATTTAGGGAATAATGACAAGAAAAAAACAACTGTACATGTAGAGTACTGAGATATTTTTTTTTTCAAGTATTTTTGATGCCTCCCTGGTTGATTCCCAGGAATGCAGAACCAACAGATTCAGATTTAGGGGGCTGGCTGTACTTCTATGTGGTTCTAACTTTATTCCGTATATTATAGTCAGTTCTGTATCTTATAGTTCGTATCTTTCATTCTCATCTGTAGGATTGGAAATATGTTTAGTTCACGTTGCAACACAACATAACAGATAAGAACATGGGCACTGAAAACAGAGTATGTGAGTTTGAATTCAAGCTTTGTTACTTTCTAGGACATTGTAACCTTGGGACAGTTACTAACTTCTCTGTGCCTCACTTCTTTTTTCTTTTTCTTTTTTTTTTTTTGAGACTGAGTCTCACTCTTTCCCCCAGGCTGGAGTGCAATGTCGCAATCTCGGCTCACTGCAACTTCTGCCTCCCGGGTTCAAGCAATTCTCTTGCCTCAGCCTCTTGAGTAGCTGGGACTACAGGCACATGCCACCACGCCGGCTAATTTTTAGTTTTTTTTTTTTAATAGACACGAGATTTCACTGTGTTGTCTAGGCTGGTCACAAACTCCTGAGCTCAGTCAAACCGCCTGTCTTGGCCTCCCAAAGTGCTGGAATTACAGGCATGAGCCACCACACCCAGCCGCCTCACTTCCTTTTTCTATTACAAGGTAGAGATAATGAGAATATTTAACTTTATACGCTTAATATAATGATCAAAAGAGTTAACAAATGTAATGCTAAGAAGTGTTTCTGACACATAGTAAAGCTATATAGCTTATCAATGAATATTAATATCATGGCACATAGCAACACTGTATGTTTGTTACCTCTAGTTGATTTTATCATTATTATTAGTTCTTGAGTAGGCACAAGCACACACCAGACACTAAAAAAACAAAAGTTCATGAACAGATTCAACGGCACAAAACATTCATAGAGATCTGAATTAACTTCTGCCCGCCTCCACTCCTGCCATATGAACCGTGGAAAAATGCAGTTCAAGAAATGCAACTGAGACACTCCCAAAGAAAAGACAGCTCAATTCTCTATCCCAGTGTTTCTCAACACAGCATTGGACAGATTTACCTCTGGGACTTTCTAAAAAGATTCACCCCAAAGAATCTACATGACACACTGTGAGGCAGCCAACCTCTCAAAATTTCAAACAAAGCAAGATGCGTAGGCTTCAGGGATTTCAGCCTTGAATTCTGCTCCTCAGGCCCTACGTCTTCCACCCACCCACAGTTAGCCTGCCTCACTTCTGTCAACTTAATGACTTAAATGTCTCTTCCTTAGAGGACTCAGAAGGTTAATTACACAGTCTTTCTCCCAGCATCCAATTGTTTTTATTTTCATGACATTCACCCACTTCTTGAATTAAAAATATATTTGCGTACATGTGTTTGATGACTGCTGCACATCAGCTTTCCAAGGATGGGAACGGATCTACCTTCTCTCCACTCCACATGGAGCACCTGATTCAGCCCAGGTGCATTATTACAGAGTTTACTAACAGATATGTTTCTTTCAACTAAAGAAATTATGGTTAACTTCATAAAGGAGGTGATTTGCAGGCCAGGCTGATGAGCTTTTTTATTTTATTTTGAGACAGGATCTCACTCTGTTACCTGGGCTGAGTGCAGTGGCATGATCATGGTGCACTGCAGGCTTAACCTCCCGGGCTCCAGCAATCATCCTACCTCAGCCTTCCCAGTAGCTAGGACCACAAGCATGAACCACCACTGGTGGCTAATATTTTATTTTTTGAAGAGACAGGGTCTCACCATGTTGCATAGGCTGGTCTTGAACTTCTGGATGGAAACAATCCTCCCACCCCAGGCTCCCAAAGTGCTGGGATTACAGGTGTGAGCCATTGCATCTGACTATAAACTTTTAAATTTCTTAATTTTTTCTAGAATGAGACTAAATAACATTTTATTTGCATATAATTAAAATGTGATTGAGCTTTAGTTTTCAGTTCAGTTTGAATTATGTCATTAATAATGCATTGAGATTATTGAAACAAATATTTTCCCAGCATACTTTGCAATATTCTAGAAAACCTATTGACAAATATTTTTCTTATTTTTTTTTTTGAAAGAAAGGAAAAGAGAGGAAAGAAAGTGAGAGTGAAAGAAAGAAAGAAAAAGAATGTACGAGAGAAAGAAAGAGGAAGAAAAAGAGGGAGAGAGAACAGGATTCTTGTTCTACTGCCCAGGCTAG